>JAODUK010000004.1:730162-747925 GCA_027564635.1 Typhlichthys eigenmanni | reverse complement strand
AGACCACTTTGCCTTGGGAGACCCTACCAGGAGCACTAGGCTCCAGACAACACAGCCCTCAGGTTCATAGGGGCACCAAAAAGGTGATGGTTCCCGGAGAGGTGTCTTATTTGTATTTTATTTAAAGCTAATAATCAGATCATGAGGAATGCACTAGTATACATTATTTACTATCTTTACCAAATAATTTTTTTAACTGTTTTATTACATTTGTTTTAAGATTAATCTTATTGACTCAATATAATAATGATATATGAATCAATTCATGATTTAATAATTGTCATTGATGAGCATAATCCGATAACTTTTCCCGAATATAACCCCAATGAAAATGACAAATGAGTGACCTTTACAACAGACACATGGGGCAGCACTCAACAGGCTGGGTCAAACCTCAGTGGACACCCTTCTTAACAATTATTTCCAACTTCCAATAACTGGTTGGATCAGATGAATAAACCTCAGCCATGGATGAGGGTAACACCTGGTTTGTCCAAGGACTGGGTTGTACAAATGATTGGAAGCAAAGTTATTAAGGAGAGAGTGTATGACAGAGAAAGGGCTAGTGAAGCATAGATAAAGATAAATGTCAGGTCTTTGCAGTCATTGGCTGACTTTCAATAAAATGGAAAAGAGTCTGTCGCTGGTTATATCACGCATCAGCCCTGGGAAATTGAACACCAGACATCAACTGACCACACATGTCGCCAGTGTGTGTGTGTGCGTGCACACATACATAACATGTACAGCACATACCTGTCTGTACCCTGCCTATGCATATGGTGTGTGTTAAAACAAGAGATGTGTGTTTGCGTCTGCAGCCCAGCTCCATGTGTCTGCCTATGTAAATGCCTTATTATGCTGAGAAGGTCTGCAAATCATTTCCTGTGGACAGACTATTTATCTGAACCCCTTGAGGTTTAGATGCTCCTCTCTCTCTCTCACACACACACACACACACACACACACACACACACACACACACACTTTGTAGTATTGCAGTATACACAGTATTTGTTTGTGTCTGTGTTCATGTGTGCGGTGCATGCTTGTTTGTGTGTGTGCGCGGGTGTGCTTTGTGCACGCGTTTGTGTAATTGCAGAGGCTAACCGGGCAACTAAGCAAAAACAGAAACATTTTTTTTGCAATTTACAGACAGCTTCATTACAGAATCGTTTAATTCCCCAAAAAAATAGGATTGCTTAACCCACAACGACACAAAACACTGATTAATAATGAGTATGACACTTTAATCTAAACCAGTTAGCTGCCATTGCATGTTAGCAATTCCTGTATAAATAATGACATTCATTTGACAGACGTTTAAGGGAAACTAGAACGAGATGTGCTTATAGTCTTGTACATGTAGTGGATAGGTTACACTGTAGGTGTGTGTGATTCTGTATGTGTGAGTCTGTTTGATTCGGTCTGTGAGTGCATTTAAGTTCACGGTGCCTGTGATGACTCGTATAATACCTATCACACGCACACGCACACGCAGACCTGCTCACTGGGTGGTGACACTGCTGGCAAGCTAACTGAAAAACTGCAAACGACAAAAGCTGGAACAACAGGAAGATAATTCAGATTTGATTGGTTTCACGTGTTCTTCATAAACAACAAAGTTTTCCTGGGCCTCCAGCGTGTTTTCCTGCAAACATGGAATCCATTTGTCCCCTGTCCTCATGCCCTGCAGTCAAGTAGCCCGTCACACCAAGAAAAATAAAAGCAGAACCGAGCTGGTAGCTTAGATGGGTAGAAGAAGACTTCAGGAAGCTCAAAATAGTCGCTAGGTTATCATTTCAAAACACAAGTGTCACCAACTATAGGCTATATATGCTCTCAGTTCAAAAATGTTTGTTGGCATAATAACAAACAATGTGGCAGAGACCAGTTTTGCTAAAATAATCCGTTTCATTCAATAGTTCCACCTGTGAAACTATTGCTATTAATGTGCGCATTGTGCGCAGTGCAATGTGTAAAGTTGCAGCGCGCCAACCTGAGCTGTCATACTTAATAGGCCTATATCAGGCATTGACGCACGGGCGTTTTTATTTTTTTAAGACAGGAAAAGTGTCATAATTGTTTAATGGCTTTTTAAAGGGTCTATATGATTACTGCTGTCGTCTTCAATTACTGAGCATTTCAACAACAACAACAACAACCATAGATTCGTCATTTGGCACTGTATCATTTAATTTGTCTGCCCCTCTATTAACATCACACGAGTTGAAAATAGGTTATAGAATTGTTATATAGGCTGAAAATTAGACTACTGCCGAACATTTGTCTCGGGTTTGATTTAGTCATACATGATCCAGGAATAAACCTGACATTTTTATTGTGATGCTGATGCTTCCTGGTGACCATGGCCTGTGACCAACCTCGTCTTCATTTCCTATTCCTATATTCTCCTTATTCTCCTCACGTCTTGGCGAATTGGTTCACTCCAAGTGCTCTTTCAACTCTGACTTGTTAACGTTCAGCATGTCTTTCTTTCAGAAATTGACGCTAAAGCTCCAAAATGGTAAAATAATGAGGCTTGTCGGCCACCCGTATTTTATTGAGCAATAAAACTAATGAAAATCATATTGCGGTTCATATCCATGAAGTAGAACCGCACACGTTTGACATTTTCTGGATTGTTTTCAAACTCTCAAAAAGTTCATTCATCAGTTTCTGGAAGCATGTTTAAAATAAGCACAAATTCAGAAGGATTCTAATAAAACACTTTTTTTTTATAGAAAAAACGTTAGGCTATATTAAAAACAATTAAAGCCTGACTAAAATAAATAAACATTTCTAAATTTATTTAGGAAAAATGTAAATACCTGACCTGCATGTGTTACAAGTTTCATTTCACATTTCTGTGTTGAGATGTCTCTGCTGTAGCCTATTTTATTCTCAATCCCCAGCCTTTATAACATATATTTTAGGCTAACGTGTAGGCTAAAGTCCACAGTTGCCTATATGCAACTGCAACATTTTCTAATATATTTTAAGTTGTAAAATAGTTTAACATTTGGTAGATATGATTAGCACACATGTTCAATAAGCTATACTATATGGTTCTAAAGTAGCCTACTGATTTGTTTTAGATAGTTAATTAATCAAAAGGTGAGTAGCATAATATTTTGATTTCAATGCTTAACGATTCCAAATACAAAAAAGCATTTAAAGCATTTACAATGAAATGAATAGGCTTATTAGATGATAAAATAAAAAAATAAAAAAATGTATTCAACTTATATGTTCTGTAAATGTTTAAAATGTTTTAACAAATAAAACAATACCTATTGTCAAAACATGATCCTGACTAGTCAAAGAACATCCTGACTATAGTCAAAGCTGATGGTTTTTCATATAGGCTATTATATTAGCGATAGCCTATGGACGTGGACTGGTACCGAAACAAACACTTGGTCGGTTGTTTATTTCCCTACAAAGCTGATGTGAGCCAATAAGTAATCGATTCCCTCTGTCTTTCTGCCCCCGTGTGGTTAAATAACACGTCTGCTCACAACTCTTGAGTGTTAGCCGGACGCCAAAAATACAGTCTCAGTCCGTAGTAGTATGTTCTTTGGTACCGTAGGCTATATGCTATTCCTAACCATAGCCTATTGAGAGAAAAGAATAGGGGCCAATAACGTCAAACTTTGTCTGCTTGCTTCCAATTCAGTCTAAATGCTTGGGCAGCCTAACAGGATAGGCTATACAACGGATTCCTCAATAAATAGATACGGCTACATTAGTGATATTATGCCCAATCACGTACAGTAGCCAAAACATGCAAGAGTGCATGCACTGTAAACAAATTAGAAAATGCAGCAAATGAAAACACAATTTTCTAACATGTTTTTATTTATGCCTATCTACTTGTGTTTCTGACGTCAGTATTATTCTAGCTCATGAATACGTCAGAACTGTTATAGCCTACAATCAGCAGACAATCATTAGACTTGTATGCAGGGGTTGTCAGATTCCTAAGGTCAGGGCGGGAAGAGTTCTTCATAGGCAGGTGGACAACAGTTATTCTTTTCTTCCTGTGTTTTTTCATCTCTCTGGTGACAGTCTATGGTCAGGACACTATGGAAGACCAGAAAAGCGCGTATTTGGTACGTTTTACATTTTTTATCTATACTTTAAAAAAACAAACAAAATATTATCAAATAATCAATAATATCAAAACAGTGGCATCAGTTGTTTTGATCAAGTGAAATAATAAAGTTATCCCTGTCAGAATTCATTCAACATTAACTTGTGTAAAATATGATCTACTACATTGCATGATTGAGAACATGCGCTTCTATTGACCATTCGGTACATCATGGCATAATTCTTCATTGTGTTTTTTAAGCACATTTCTTTAATTTTTTTTTGCTAAATGAGTACATAAACAGTTCTTAAACATTATCTGTTAGAGCCATTAGAGGTTTCAGACTATATATTATGTGGTGACATACTCTGCAGTTGAAAGCAGTACTGTGATTTGGGTCTGTAATTCATCTATCCCACATTACTTTGTTTGGTGAACGTCAGGGTTTTGATGCAGGCTGTTTTGCTCTATTGTGAATGCTGGGTTGTCCAGAGGGAACACAGTGTAATAATGTGGTGGTCGGTTTGAACCATTGTCATGTGACGAGCTGTTGGGTTGAACCACACCGCCTGAGGTCACTTCCTGGGCTACAGATGCATTGGGAGGTGGGATATATTGTGGCACTACTGTGGCACCGGGAACCATGGCTGGATGACTGGTGCCATTAACCACAAAGGAGCATCCAGGCAGAATGTACCGTGACTCATTAGCGTCGCCTTCTTCCTGTGTTGTACAGCACAGATCTGAGCACTTCCCAAACTTGCAGACACTTAGAAGCATGAAGGTGCCGCCGAACGAGAGCGCGATGGGCCCTAGGAGCTGTGGCCACTCGTAGCTGTTGGAGGCATTGCTGAGCCAGCCCATGGCGGTGAACGTCACACCCACCAAGCCCAGGAACATTCCGGAGAACAGCAACATGGCCCTAGTTTTCTCCCCATCACACATGCCATCTGAAGACACAGGCTGTGACGCGGCCGTCTGGAGGGTACGCTGAGGCAGGAAGTTAGCAAAGCGGTTCGGGGTGCCAGAGTCAAGCGGGTTCTGCATCGCGTTACTGGAGACGTCTCAGTCCATGTTTCATGATTCTCAGCTCCTGGACCTGCTTGTGAATGTGTATGAGAGACGGCCCTGCCCCCTTCCTGACAGTAACATCCAGAACATCTTTTAATACAGCTGACTAACCAAGGCAAGAGGTTATAAATTAACTCACTAGGATTAAGCATTGGGCTATGATAATGATAATGGTAGACTTTCCGTGTCAATGTGGAGTCCTTTTAAATAGTTCTGCAAGAACTGTTGGTATACCTAATAAGGTGATAACCACAATGGACATTTGACCCGAGTTAACATACAATATATATCATAATACTATATACTTGGTGGGAAGCTCAGCAATGTCTCTCCCCTCCATGAGAGTTGAGTGGCAGGCTTTATAAGTCCCTGCTGTTATCCCACCTGTATATTCATGCACAGCTGATGTTTCAAAACATATAAACAAACAACGAACTGGGGCAGAGATGTGCACTAGAACTTAATGTACTACACAATGTAATAATTTTCATCATGGCATATTCTTTAGTAAGACATTAGCTTTGGTTTCAACACCCCCACCATTACACTGAACTTAGGAGACTCAAAGGGAGGGACATGGTGTGTGTGTGTGTGTGCGCGTGTTCCCGTGTGTGTGCCAGTCATTGGGGTGAGAAACAGGTTTCTGCACACACAGACCATGTGGTCTTAAACACGCCTTGTCAAATATAATTTCCCTTTGACAAATATATGTTGTACATAACTTATCACATGGAGCCTGTGTTGTAATAGTTCAACAATTAATGTTAATGTTAAGTGGAAGGGCTTGAGAATGGCGAGCATGCACTGTGCTGTATGTTGCAGAGTGCTGAGGAGAAAACCATGGCCAACATGCGGCCATGCCATCCTACTAGAAAAACCTCACCACTAATTTAGGGATGCTAGTGGATTTTCCCAAACCTGACCAGTCTTGAGATTAAGTCTACCAGAGGTGAGGGAGAATTTGGCCACATGTTTCTACTGAAATGCCGGAATACATATTAATTCTAAGCAAAATTATGACTATTTGTCTATACAAAGAGCAATAACATTTTTGTATTATGATTGTTATTATTGTTGTATGTAGTGTTAGCCCTTCACAGTAGTGTTTCAATCTGTGTTTTTCACTAGAAGCAGGACAGCAGTGAAGACAACCAGCTGTGTGTCTGCGGGACAGTAGAAACACCTACGGTCATGAATGATTTAGTCTGAATGCAAACACACTGACATGCAAACATGTTTTTTCTGTTGAATTTCAGATTAGCCCGTCTTCTCCCAGCGGAGAGAGAGAACCTGCGTTGGCCTACATGAAAGCACTGGTGCTGGGTGATGTGGAAAGCAGCAACCAATTTAGAAGGCAACCACAGGCATGACTTGTGGCTATGCAAACACACGGTCTTCACAAAGAATCAACACACCATGAAACACAGCGTGGCCAGCAGATGAGCTTACACTGTGTGTGTGTTTACATGGGTCCATCTCGTTTCACTTGGTGCTAATGATGAAACGGACATATCGCTACAAAGACCCTCTGTGAGCACAGAATATCAAGCACAGCCCCAGCAATGCACGCACACACACACACACACACACACACACACACACAAACACAGAGCTCAGATTCATTACATTAGCAAACTACAAATATTTATCAACTCAACATGACCTCTATGGTTTGAGGGGAAATTTTTGTTCATTGCACACACACACGCACACACACACATGCACGCACACTTATAGAACAAGAAAAAGACAATGTCAGCAATCAGTGTATTATTCTACACTAATTAGCTATTTAGTTCCTGGTGGGAGAGGGAACATTCCGCCTTACCAATAGCAAAGAGCCAAAGCGTTATCCCCTCCGCCCTGACACATTACACTTACTTCCTATCATGACAAATAGTCTAAGACGTCACTCTGTGAACATGGCACGGAAAGCTCCACTCCCTCTGAGCAGGGCTGATAAGACAGATACCACTGAGTTTACCAGTGACCAGCAACTCTTCATCTGCACATTGAAGGTCCTCTATCCCAATATTAACATTGTTCTAGTTGTGTGGTCGGTTGTGTGGCCCAAAGGGACCAGAACGGCCTGGACTCATTTTGAAAAAAAGTCTGACATGTCATTTAGCCAAGATTTACACAAGATCCCTTGAGAACATAGACAGACTTGGCCCCAGGTGTGTATAAAAATGTGCATCCTTCTGCACAAAAAATATAATCCTTTTAAACACACAAGACTGTTTTTCATATTTATTTTAGAACAATGTGTTTTCAATGGGCCATCGATGGGGAAGAGGATTAGGTCTGCAGTACCAGCCTTGGCCACTATACTGTACTAGTTAGGATGCAAGCCTTATTCTGTCGTGGGGGTTTACCCCCACGATTGTTTAGCTACAGGCCTCTGGCACACTCATCAACTAGGTCACAATGCTCACAGAACCCCAAATGAGGAATTCCACACACAAATTGTGGTGTCTTTAAAGAAGTGTAATTTATGCAGGGATATATATATATAGCTTATATCATAGTCCCATGACTGCTGCTGAACCTAATGCTTATTACGGCTATTTGTGAAATAGTATTTTAGTAACATTTTAGATAATCACCATGAAATACTTCCTAGCTTGCTGTAATGAACAGACAAACCTCTATTGTCTTTCATTTTTTCAGAAAAACTATTGTGTTTTTATAAAGCTAATTCAATGTCTAATAATATTTCTAATTATCATGGAATGCATATTTCTAAAACAAATGTGTTAACTTAAACACTGATATTGAAATAATTTTGCAATATAAAGCATTTTCCAAATATAGTCAACAGTCAGTTGACTTTGTAAATGTGACAGAAATCTGTAAGTCCATTAAACATACCTTGTACAAACATGTCAGAAACAGATTACCAAAACCTTTAGATAGTTACAGCCAGCAAGACTGACATCCCAAAAATGCATTGGTGGATTTGCATGGATTAAAGATAAAGTTGATAATTGCTGCAAGCAGTTACAAACAAACATACAAAAATAATGTATAAGCGTAACAAGGGTTTAGTGTACAAAATGTACACATAAGCTAAATACTCAGCCAATAACTCCTTTTACAGACACTTTACACATTATGATAACACTGGATTGCCTAATTTTATGGTCAGAGGGAAATAATTTAGTAGCTTCTTGTCCCCCTTATGGAAAATCTGACCGTGTCTCTTGGATGCGAGTCTAACACGTTCAGTGTTTGAGTTATTCTGAAAGGTTCTTCTGGGATTTGGAGGGAAAACGGGGAGGGGAGCGGAATTCATATTAATGCAATAATCGTACACCATCCCTGTTTACTCAGATGGTTTTCCTCATGTTTAAAAGGAGAGATCAAAAGGGCACATCAATTACCAATTGTCCATATACGTTACTGTTGTGCTCGCTCTCCAAATAGTAGAATAACTCAACTCTATGGCCCCAGTGGGACTCTGGACAAACATGTGAAATGGTGAACAACAGAGGCCAAACGCTCCCTCTGAGCCTATAGTGCTACTTGTCCAGCTGACACTCCATATACAGCAGGGTGCTGCACCAGACATCTCTGCTGTACAGAGCTGATTCACTGGACTTCTCAGCACATGCTAGCACAAGTCACCATGGCTCAGCTAACCAAATACCACCCAGACCTTAATTGTAACAGAGTATTGTCACTGTGCAACTTCATTTCAAGGCCCTGTGAGCACCCAGTGGAATATTCAGCAATGGTGCTCACTGCCCACTGGGCTGCACGGTGGCCCAGTGGATAGCACTGTGTTCTCGCAGCAAGAAGGTCCCGGGTTCAAACCCCAGTTGACCTGGCCTTTCTGTGTGGAGTTTGCATGTTGTCCCCGTGAGTGTGCTCCAGTTTTCCCCACTATCAAAAACATTTCAGGTTCACCCTCCAGTCAGTGCTGTTGACCAGACACTGGCCTCAATCTTGAGTCAGGCGCCTCACGAGGGGCTGCCCACTGCTCCCTTCAGGGATGAGTTAAATGCAGAGAATTAATTTCCCTTAAGGGGGATTATTAAAGTATGATTTATTCTCCTGAGCCCATAGTTAATTTAAGGTTAATGACAGCTATTAATCAAACTATTTCATATTAAAGATTTTTTTAAATACTAGTTTGATGAAGTGTGATAGACTTACTTGACTCCCTGAGCACAAGATCACATGCACACAGCATAACCGCCACAACATGAAAACACTAGCCGTTAGCCACAGCACAGCATTGAGGTCTGCTGCAGTTTAAAGACACCACACATACTGTAGTAGGAGCCGGCTGTGTTTGTGACAATGTTATGTTCACTGCCTGTCCAGTGCTCATACAGGGATGTCTGACATATGTTGCTACGAAGACACGGCTCAGGGAATGTTTTTTAACAGACAGGAGGTGGGTTCTGAGTGTGGCTGGATGTGTATACATGTCCAACATGTTACAGTGTGGAGCAATCAGCAATCATGTGACACTTCCTCACTCAATAGACAGACAAATAGGTAGGCAATGCTGCACAACGCATAGAACACATTTAGTAATGGCCTCCAATTATTTACTCCTGTTAAAACAAACGTTTCTCAGGGGCTTTGAGCGTGAAACAGCATTTCAAACATTTGAAAAAGATATGACGACAATGTTGACACTGAGGCGCTTTAGATCCCTTAAGGCCAACGGATGTTTTGCGTTCATTTGATTACACCTCTACTCATGTTCAAGTTGGGTGGAGCGATGCTACAACTGTCAGAAAACAATCTACAGTATACACAAACAAACCAATCATGCTGCCAGGTATCCCACCCTAATACTGAGCAGTCAGATATGTCAATCAAGTGTGGTCTGGACACACCCACACAGTCATGAGTGGTGTCATCAGCCACCAGTTGGTGCTGAGTGATTTCAAGACCATATAGATGACCGTTACGGTACTAATTAGAAATATAGAAGACACAGGTAAAGTAGTCATTTTCATATATTTGTATATATACATATTCATATATTACACATTTAATACAGGCACAATGAGAAATCATAAGATGAAGACAAAAGTGGCTGAGATATCTGTAAAAATTTACATTTCATGTGAATCATTTACACTATTTTAAAATGTAATAACATACAAAGACCAAGGAAGTGAAAGTGACCCCAAAAAGCCTCAATTATCTTTCATCGTTTGTAGGCAAGAACCAGCTCGCTTACATTGAGTACAGGTATATTACAACTCTGTACTATTTCTGCAAAAGGGCTTGTTTGACCAGAAAACAAGAACCATTTAGTTTGCTGACAAAGGACACACACAATTCTCATTTGACATGTTAAATTCACACAAAAATGGGTCACTACAATTTTAGGATTTCATATAAACTCCTCCAGAGGGAGAATTTGGCTAGTTAAAGTACAAAGTGAGATATACAATTAAATCTCTGGAGATACATCTGAAGTGGAATGCTCCATTAACCAGATGCAGAGCCTCCATTAAAAGCATAATATAAAAAAAGAAAAAATAAGTAATAATACAGATTATTTAGAGTAAGCCTTGTTTTAACCATGCTTACCAGATATCAAGCAGTTTATCCGATATGCTACATCATCAGCAATCAATAAAGACAAACATCAAATGAGATACAAAGACCTCATTACACGTCTATCAAAATCATGTTTGCCTGCATGTTTGACAACAACATAAAGGACATATGCAACCTAAAGTGTATGATCAGTTCATAGGCTGTTAGATGACAACATGACTTCAGTCACAGTAAATTCATGTCACAGTGCAGGCTATCAATCAAATGTACATCTTTTGGTGAACTAAACTGTTATCAGTGATGGTAGTGAAATAAATTCAGAATCGCTCTATCAGACATGATTCTACCAGTGGTATTACAATATAGTGCTCACTCTGGTAAACAGACCATAACAACAAATATGGCAGTGTTGTGCCAAACTGACATCTAATCAAAGTTTAACACTTAATTATTGAGTGTTTTTTTAATGTCCACTACATTTTTGTTCAGACTGTGTGTGTGTGTGGAATAACGGTTTTAAGGAAAGAAAATAAAAAAAAAAAGCTAGTTATGAAAGGTTCAATGAGAAGCTACATTATTAAGATCATTAATGATATCTGGAAGACAGGTGAGTTGTATCAATTGGAGACATTTTCCCTTCAACATCCAAAATAAAATGCATACAAAAAACTGGCATGAGGCTTGTGCTGTTTCTAGAGTGTACTGTATACAAAATTATTAGAGAAAAGTTAGATTTAGGCACATCTCTCCATTAACAAGGCAGTGTTATGAACATTTTGGAAACACAAACATTAGAAAAAGCTTATGATGGATTCTTCTCTTTCAGATGTATTAGGATAATATATAGTTTCTTATCTATGTGTAAAGTGTCTGACATCTGAAATATTATGTTTAATGCACATAATTGTTGAAAGCCATTTTTCTGATTATCAAAAAGAAATTAATAGCTTAATGATTCAAAACATCCTCAAAAAAAATAGAAATGTACATTTAAAAAGAAAAAAGAAATTAAGTATAAAACCCTTAATATACCCTTTATAGGTTATTGTGGAAAAGCCCCATAGATAGATTGAAAAAAATGCTGACACACTTTTAGTGCCCATTCATCCACAGTATAAGGAGGCACTGAGGTCAGTTTTAGATTTTTTTGCATTTGATCTGAAAAGCACTTGAAGAGTATGCCAATACTGTATGAAATCAAGCTTGCGCCGCAAGTGTGTGAGAGGGTTCTTTTTGTTTAAGACAGATTCTAATTTCATTGCACATGATCAACAAACAGCGGTTGTTTAGAAGAAGAGACTAAGTCATTTACACAAAAGGTGTTGAGCTGTGTTGCAGCACATAGACATCAGTGTTGATATTTACAGCGGAGAATGCCAGAGACTAACAACAAAGTGTAAAGGCTTCCCTTCTGTGTCTCCTTACTCACAGAATATTTCCCCTTTCTATCCCACATAGCAAAAGATAGGTAGCACCCCCCCACCAATTAATTTGAATGATTTCTTATAATATAGATTTGTATCTAATCAATAAATCTTACTTTACAAAAGTGAATTGATCAGAAAGCATTTCACTTTCTCATATTTATACATTTCCTGAAAACCCTTCTTCATTTTTATTTTGTTTTAAACAGTGTTAAGTACTGTGAGATTCCTGCATCTCAGATAATTAGACATGTCCTGCACATTACACCTTATCTTTCAAGCGTGAATTTGATCTTGGGAATCCAGGTGGTGGGCCAACTCAGCAATCTGCCATGTAGCGCCCTGGAAAAGGAAAACACGGGACAAAAGTCATCATCTGCTACTAGAATTAACATCCTTAGGACAAGATTCACTAAGATAACTGAAACTCTAGTTTTCATATTAACTTCATTGAGTTTCAGTATATGTATATAGCTTACTTGTACACCGCGTTCCAATTTATTATGCAAATTTGAATTAAGTGTCATAAACATGAAATATTAATTTTTTTCAACCAAACTCATGGATGGTATTGTGTACGGGCTGTTTGGATCACTGAAATCAATCTCAGACACCTGTGAGAAAACTACTTAAGAAGGATGTTCCACATTATTAAGCAGGCCACAGGTTTCAAGCAATATGTGAAAGAAAAAGGATCTCTCTGCTGCAGAAAAGCGTCAAATAGTGCAATGCCTTGGACAAGGTATGAAACATTAGATATTTCACGAAACTTAAGCGTGATCATCGTACTGTAAAGAGATTTGTGGCTGATTCAGAGCACAGGGTTCGTCCAGATAAAGGCATAATGAGGAAGGTTACTGCCAGACAAATTCATCAGATTAAGAGAGCAGCTGCTAAACTGCCATTACAAAGCAGCAAAAGTAGTTGAAGCTGCTGGTGCCTCTGGAGTCCTGCGAAACTCAAGGTGTAGGGTCCTCCAGAGGCTTACAGTTGTGCATAAAACTATTCGGGCACCCCTAACCAATGCTGAGATGACTAATTTTCAATTAGTCTTCATGGGGAATCATTGGGAGAGCTGTTAGGCCCCTTTAGGATCCCTGAAGGTGTGAAAATGACCTCGGCAAAGTATATAGAGTTTCTGACTGACCACTTTCTTCCAGGGTACAAAAAGAAGAACCGTGCCTTCCATAGCAAAATCATCTTCATGCATGACAATGCACCATCTCATAATACCTCTGTGTCATTGGCTGCTATGAGCATTAAAAAGGAGAGAAATGTATGGTGTGGCCCTCATCCTCCCCTGACCTCAACCCTATTGAGAACCTTTGGAGCATCCTCAAGCAAAATATCTATGCGGGTGTGAGGCTATTCTGACATCCTGCAAAGAAATTCAAGATTAAATACAAGCAGAAATGCAATAATTGTGAAGGTGATCAAAGAAGTGGTCGTATGTTAACATGTAACTTGCCCTGTTAAGTTGTGTTTGATTGAAATATCTTTTGATTTCAGTAAAATATGACCTAATTGCTGCAAGTTCAACAAATTACCATTTCCAGTTCTTTACAACCTATATAATGTTTTGCAACTCTGTTGTCCACAATAATTAGATTTTTTTTTTTAAATACTGTTTTCATTGGGTGGTTTGTTCAATGAAATTCAACTTCTACCCTAACGGCTGACGACTTTAAAATTATACCTACTGTCATTTGCATCGACTAGGAAAATCTGAGTAAAATAAAATTTGCATAATAATTTGGAACGCGCTCTATAGTAAGGCAGTCTCACATCACATATTTAGGGATAAAAACACTATTCTGCACAGATACAGTGGTTCAGCATTGGAGCAGCCTCAACCAATGATTTGTATCGCTCCATCTAGCTCGACCACATGGTTGGAACTACATTTATAAACAAACGCTTGACCTCAACGTCATCGCACTTATGCTCCCCCACTAGTCGTCGATTGTTTCGCCATCCAGAGTGGCTGAGCAAACGCTACAGCGAACCGGGCTTCCAGACTATTATCTCAGCCAAAGCATGCGCTGAGAGCAATAGTCGGGCGGAGCTAGGCTAATTCTCCCCGCTATGTCAACAGAGTGACAATGCCACTGTGAAGTGAGCCTCATGCCGTACCTGTGGCAAACCTCTTCTTGCTGAGAGACAGTCTGTAGCCAGTGCCCTGCAGCTCCATGTCCACTCCAGACAATGTGCTGCCCTCGCTCAGGAACTGCACGGCCAGCGTGCTGGGTGTTGACGGGCCACTCGACAGGTCAAGCTTTGCCCTTAGAGAGCCAGCACCTAAGGTAACATGCACACATGCGCACTAGAGCTACAATCCAGAACACATTACTTAAAAGAAGCGCAACATGGGGATGAATATGGGACTATAGGAAATACCAGAGATGCGCTGGTCAACATAGTGAAAGTTTGCAAACATATTCAATAAATTCATATTGCTTTGTTTCACTGCCAACGTTTGAGAACATAAGAAAGAGGTTCTCGGTGAACACCAATTGACGCTAGGGTTGGGCGATGTCTACTAGATTGGCAATCGGACGAGGTCTACAGTGAAACATTGTGATGGACGATGCCATCCAAGGGGGGTGGCGAGCACGCGCTATACATTTTTCCTTAGCCTCATTTATTAAACTTAGACTAGATGGAAATGATTGACCATCAATAAAATTGTAGTGAATCATAAATAACCAAGTACAGGCCTACCTTACTCGCCGCGTTTCCTTCCTTACCTTTCCTCTGTAAACACTATGCGTAGGCCAGGACTAGTCAACATAGTGTGTAAAAACATAGTGTGTAAACACCACCTTACTTACTTCCAGTTTATAACCTACAGCCACTTCTGAAGTGGTGTGCATGATTTGTGCTCATAATTCGCGCAAAAGATGGACAGACTATGGCCAGTGAACAACCAACCATACCATGGTAGGCGACAGCAAAGTGAGTGAGCACGAGCAGCAGTAAACTATTTTGTCGTTTCATTTTGCCGTTAGCATTGCGTTAGTATAATGCATTGATTGCACTGCCAGACTAAGAGAGGTGTGTGATAGATGTACAACATTACACAGATTGACAGCCAGGGCACGAGTGTATCTGCATCTGCGCGCGTTAGAGACGGGAAGAGAAGTAAAGGTGATCCTGATCACAGCAATTCAGCGAGCCTTTAACGGAAAGCATATTACACAGCGTTTCAGTAGATATTTATAACTTTTACCTTTTTTTTGTGCTTTATCACGATGCCTGCAAAACATCATGATGTCTGTCAGCCATCGGCAATGGACGATGGCCTTGTCTATCGGCCCAACCCTAATTGATGCGGTACGAAGGGTGACCGTTTAAATCGAATCATTTTGGAATGTTACACAAGCCGGTCAAAGCAAAAGCATTCGCCACCAACACTTGCCGATTCTGAACGCACCTCAGTTCATGCATATTTCCTTCCCACATATCACCTACTGTTACTACCATTTAACATGAGCTTATAGATGTACCTTCATTCTCAGACTTCTCTGACACGTCGCTCAGCTTCCAGAGAAGTTTATTCTGCTCTGAATTCCTAAAAGGGATTATATTAAATGAAATCATTTTAGAACAGGCTCTTGTTTCTACGAACACAAAGATCTCCATTACGTCCCACTGTGAAAGCAAAGCGGTTTCTACGGCTGCCCACCCACTAAAGCTAGACCCCACATGCCACCGGACCACAACTAGCTCTCCTACTCACCAGACAGCGTTGGGGAGGGCCTGCATGGTGGTGACCCCTCCGTCCACGGGAACGAGGACCTGCACGTTGCTCAGTGGGCCAGGCGCGGCCATGGCGTCTGGGTTGTAGCGGTAGTCCAGCCGTAGGTCTGTGGTGCTGCGGCTGCACTTCCAGTACACCGTCAGGTTCAGGGGCGTGGACTGGATGCCGTTAGACAACACCTGCACACGGTGGGGGGGGCTTAGCATTACGCTCCAGGGTGGAGAACACATAGATGGACATAGGCCTGGGGACTGTGGCCATGGCAACACACACTTGCCATGTTGCTGTACAACACCTAAATGCTTGGCGTTATTTGTCTCAGCAACAGCGCTTTAGTTCACACTAGATAGTGAATCCACACTGGTTCACAATGAGCAATTACCTCGGTTACCTCGGTCCTGGCTGGGCCAATTTCAGAGAAGAGAGTGCGTGTTCACCCACCTGGTATTTGAGGATATCAACGTTATGGTAGGAAGCTGAAGGATTCTGCTCCGAGGCTTTTCTGAGGTAGGACGTCAGCGCTTGCATATTGAACCAGAAGTCCTTGGAATTTGAGTCACTTTGTGAAGAGTCACTGGATAAAAACAACACACACACATTGCTCTTCTTGGCTTTGCACGTAAAGTTTCAATAATATTGCTGTTTTAACCAATCATCTACTAAACCATGAATCCCATGCGATTCAATTAGTGAAACCATGTGATCTTGAAATAACAGAAGAACCAGATTGAGAACAAAATGATCACAGACCATAGATGCTAACAACCTAGACTCAACACAAATATATGTAGACACAAAACATATTCATAGAATTGATGATTTAATGCTTTGCCGATAATGAAAGACTAGTTATATTAAAGATGACAGGAGTTAAATAATGTAGGTTCAACAAACAGGGAAGCATGGTGTGACAGTGTAATAGTGGTTATAAGCGGTGACATCTTTTAGATGAGAGATGGGCCCGTTGTTGAAAACCTGACTGCTGAAGATCAGTGGAAAATATTTCCACGGCAGCATAATGATAGGTTTACGCCAGAATGATGATTTAATTTCCCCTTACTGACGTAGTCTATGTTTCCTTGATTCTAAATCTTTATTTCTCCTATGAATGTAGACAACAGTTTCAGTTGACCAGAAGTCAGGCACGCTCCTTTTAACCATCTCTTTATTAAGATCTTCAACCACCACAGACACTGGACTGCAAACTGTGCGAGAAAAGACAATCTAATACCCTGGGGAAAACAGCGTGACTGTCGCAACTTAGGTTTTAGTTTATTAAACTTCTTGCATATGAGCTCTAGAGTGTGCAGCTTCCTTAAATTTTCCTTGCAGTTTACCAGCCAGCACCTCTCTACACAAGGTGTGCGTTTTCAATTTTGTGATACCACAGACAATCTAAAACATTGAAAACACACCTTTACGAACATCATAAAGCCAGACTAAAAACATCTCTGAAAATACCCTGAGAACCTCTGCCGTAGGCCTTACCTGTATAATAGCTGCTGGTTGGGCAGGATCTGCTCCAGGTTGCTGGTGTTTCTCAGCTTGAAGGTCAAAACGGCAGGGGCAGGGTTGTTTGTGAACACTTTGATGATGCCCATTGGGAAGGACAAGGTCATGTCCCCTGTGATCTTGACAATGCACCTGTGTGGCAAGACACTGTCAAGAAGATATCTACTGCATATGGCTACATTTATTAACATGGCTGCATTCTAGACGTTTTACTAATCTCTTCTAAAAGGAAGAATACATTGTCATTGGAGCCTGTAGAAAATTATGCTTTATATTATAGATATTCTATTTTAGATATATATTAGATCTTATTGCTTAAAAGTGAACACATTGGAAGACCAGTGGAAAGTTACAGGCTTGGCAGAACAGGC
>JAODUK010000004.1:704425-730062 GCA_027564635.1 Typhlichthys eigenmanni | reverse complement strand
TTTTAAAAAAACGTTGTTGTTTTGTTTTGGAATTTAATTTGACCCCCCCCCCCCCCCCCCCCCCTCACCTCCCCCTCACCTCCCCCTCACCTCCCCCTGTACTGTAATTCCTCCCTAATACACTTTGGGATGTTAGGGGCCACCAACATGCAAGGGATCCGGTTTTCAAGTACCCCACAAAACACAAACACTCAAAAACATTACGCAATCATCCTCAAGATCATGCTTTTAGCAGAAAAGAGAAAAACCAACCATTAGCAAACCATCATTACACTGGGCAAAAAAACACATAATAGACTTGATGTTTTGCTGTTTGTTGTTATTGTCAGCCAAACCCACACAGAGACAGGATTGAGGATTGTACAAAACAAGATGAACACTCCTGTTGACCTGACCACTACTGTTACAGGATAACCTGCAAAGCCTTTCTCCACCCTTACACAAGAGACCTGGGATGACTTAAAACACCTGTTAGAATTTGCAGCCTCCAGAGAATGCTGTTAAATGTTCATGCACAAAGCATGTCACATTCACAGCATGTGGCCACACTGAGATATTACACACTGAGCCACATGTATTTCACCCATCATACCTACTACCAAATCTGTGTTCATTAGCCCATTCATGCTAGACTACAGCAGAACACGGTCATTCTTTGGGTAGACAACAAGAACATTTTAAACACAAATTACAAGGATAAATAAAAACCTTATTGCAGGGCTATCGAATGCAACACATATCCCTCTTAATTCTGTACAACCCCATGTGATGTAAGCATGCCATCTATTCACAGACCAGTTGCTTTCAACCACAAAAAAATACAATTAAATAAAGTGTAATTTCTAGTGACTTAAATACCAGCCCCGTTGAAGATATTAACTTTTGTCACATCCATCCATCAGCTTGACCGCTTCTCCATTAGGGTTGCCGTGTCACATAATTTTTGTCACAGAAAATATCATCTGGTAATAATGCATTAGCCAGGCTAATCTGTGGAACTAAAACTTCATTCCACAGGATTTCTTGATTTTAGAACAATTTTCTACTTTAGTCTTGTCACATTTTGTGTAGTCCTGACTGATTAAATGCAATGTACCTAAGATTTCCTGTAATAACCTGTGTTTGATTCACCTGTGTCAACCAAAAATAAACACCAAAAAGGTACATAGTTTCTGGTTGAGCCTCCACCCTATATTATGTGATACAATTGAATAATGAAGAAAATGTTTTTATGTTGAGGTGTGACATTATTCATAATTGGTTTTCCTCCCACGGGGGAAAATGTAAATAAAAAAAATAAAAATAAAAACAGCAATTCTGCCAGTCGCCCCCCACCCATGTCTGTGCATGGGGGAGTGTTGCGTGCTATGGCTACCACCTCCCTCCCACCCTGTCCACAAGTTTGGCAAGGGCTCGGTGTCCCTTCCCTCCCGTTATCTGGCAGACCCTACCCCACTGTAAAGGGTAACATGCTCCCTGGGTAAAAGAGGTTCCCTGTATCATCTCCCTATAGAATGACCTGTGGAGAGAGCAGATGAGAGGCAGGTGTTAGACACAAAACAATTACTTGTTTATGTTGCTATTTACGAAGATAGGGCTTTGTAGAAGTGTCAGATTCTTTTTTCAACAGGTACATAGAATGGTAAGCTAGCGAAATGCGAGGAGATATTTGGTGAATTTGAAAAAAGGTGTATTAGCATACAATTAGCTTGCAATAGATGACTATACCTTTAATCTTATGCTTGGTTATATGCGTAGACAACACATTGTATTCTACACATACACCATTACATACAGATATAACAAATACTAGAATGCAATGACATTCTCTTACTATCCAATTTAAAATCTATCATATCAGAATATAAAATATATAGAAGATGTCACAATAAAATTATTTCATGAATGGGCAGCAGCCAAAAAATCTCATTAAATGACAAATACACCAAAAAAACTAATGTATTTTACTGTACAACCATGAATATTGAAATGAAACACTGACCCCAGTAAAAAGGCCCGCTGCTACTGACAGAATTACACCCCATAAAAGGTTGCCAGACGTTCCTTCAGAGGCATAGGAAACTGGTCTGAAAAACGACTCCAGTTCTCCTCCCCCACCTGGTTTTTAAAGCCATGAAGGATCTGAAATCAAACATTTGAAGCACGTACATGAATTCCTCTTAAATATATACTTTGTCCAAAACCTATACAGTATTTATAATGATGGACAACCAGGACATTCCTCCTGTGCCTAAAGTTGACTGGCAACAAGAAATAAACCAATAAAAAAGACCACAATGCTTTGACATCTCATTAGTTGAAGTGAAGGAAACAGCCATTTTTTTACCTTGCAGAACATGTCTCTTAGATCGTCTTTTGGATTTACCCAAGAGGCCACTGCATCACAAAAGAATATGAAATCCTGAAAAAAAGAAGTGATTTGAAACTTTTCACACAATGTCTTATTTTTGTAAAGTCAAATGTAATCACGTAAAGTCAGTAAATGCTGGGATTTAAAATTCAGCCATTTTCATATTAGATATGCTACATAACTCATTAGCACAAAATGTACAGCATTTATTAAAGTTTATAAACCTAAATTAGTTTAGATTTAAATTCCAACCCCCCACTTTGGAAACATACTGACTAAAACTTCCACCATCATGTCGCTCACCTGCACTACACCTCCCGGGTTTACGCTAATCATGGTACAAATGCCTCGGAAAGCAGAATCTTTCTCCTCATTGTCTCTTATGTTGCGTAGAGAGGTGCACCTGACGATAAGCACACTTCATTTAACGCTAAGACATATGCATACATGGATATACAGTACGCCATCTTTTATGTATATTCTAGTATTTGCTGTCACTATAACAAATCTGTGTTTATTTCAAATGTGTCTACACAGTGACTAGCATAGTCACATTTGACTTACACAGATTTGCAATGTAGAAAAAAATGTAACGCTTTACGGTGAACTTGTCAGCTTTACTCAAAACAGCATGCTTTGCTTAAGCATTATTTATTAATGAATGCTACTGATATTATTTTGGTAAACAGGCACCCGCAGTGTCCTATTTATCACAGCCACAGAATCACAGAAACATGCACATCTAACTCTTAATCAAACTTTCACAGCAAGACTATATCTCTCATATTTTTGGTTTTATCACGCTGGTATACTGATCTCTTACATACAGCAGTAGCTACATTTGTCCTTTGTCTATTCAGATGTATCTATAGCACCGTGGACATTAAATTGACTTGTTGGTAACTATAGAAACGGTGGGATAGGCACATGCAGCTGGAGGGCTAGGAAATGAGAAGGGGGAAAATCAGGGAAACTCAGTTGCAGCAAAGACTGCACCCTCTCTCTTTTTTGGCACCAGCAGGCATGTGACAATCCCATGCATTGCTTAGGTTGTTAGCGACAACGACGACAACGACAATATGAAATTAAATACATTAACATAGGACACATGAAGGTAGCTACTGAGGCAAATCAAAAATCACAATTAAGACCTAAAAGAGGACAGGGTTAGTCACATGGCTGGCAATGATTACAAACTGATTCTTCAAAATCAAAGCGAAAACAGAGAAGACTTTCAAGTAGGAATGTGAGGAGCAAGGGAATAGATAGCGGTAGGGGAAGAGAAGAGACAACAGTTTGGAGGAAGACACAATACAGGAAGAGAGGGCAGAGAGAAATGAATTAAATAAAATATTGAATAATACACACCAGGGTCTTATAAACTGCTGTAGCATGGGTGCCACCTCTTGAGGACAAACGTAACCAAGACGACCAATTGTTATTGCTAAGGTAACGCAATCACGGTTACACACCACCAAACGCCAACCAAGACATGAGCAATGAGGAGGGGAGGAGAAAAATAAAGAAAAACAAACAACAACTCAGAAACATAAAAATCAACAGAATCTATGTATGATAATAAACATAAGATTTCACTAGTGTCCAATATTACCAGCCCCAAAGTAATGGGGAGGAATGCAAAACATATGACACTCTAAAAAACAAACAACACGTTTAAGGGAGAACATTTTCACAGCACATTAATATCAGTGGCAAATGACGACATATGACTGTCAAATTAAAAATGACAAGCTCCGTTTGAGTCTATCACAAAATTTCGGGAAACTGTATTTAGTTGTTCTAGGCCTGTGCGATAAACTGAAAGGGAACAGTTCAAATGGGCTCTCGCAGATTTCTCCCTTAAACTCACAATAAAGGTTAATATTTCATAAAAACAGATATTTATTCTGTAAAGAATGGCAGATTACTCCAAGCCAACTACATGGAAGGAGACTAGTGTCCAGCACAGCAGGTTCTTATGGGGCAGAAGGAGAAGGACCTAAGTTTAAGAGACACAAAACTATGCAACATTCTCATTAACAAACAGGCATTTATGAACAGTCCAATGACACATGCAGAAAGCAGATGGGAGGCTCATTAGAAATACAGTTCAGTGCAGGATCAAGGTGTCTGACAAACAGACAGGCACCAAGCAGGGTATAAAACCGTGGTTCTCAATGTGAGGACCCCCTCCCTCCCCGTTGTGGGATGATATAATGGCTTTGTGACTCCATGAAACTGGCTTTATTATCTTAATACTGTATCTCTCTTAAATCTGCTCTAGTCTATACAATATTTGAATAATTAAAACAGCTGCATGAAGATGTAGTGGAGCAGAGAATTACATCACACACTGTGTGTTGTAACTACAGCTCCTGTTCTTTGTTTTTATAGCTGGCTGGCCGCAAGTGTTTATATTATTAATAAGTATTCATATTATGTTTCTTTGTATTTGTAATGTAAGATGTCCTAGAGCAGGGCTGCCCAATCCTGGTCCTGGAGAGCTGAATGGGCTTCTGAAGAGACTGATAACGACCCATTCATTAGAATCAGGTGTGTTGGATCAGGGAGACATCTAAAACATGCAGGGCAGTAACTCTCCAGGACCAGGGTTGGGCATCCCTGTCCTAGTGTATCTTAAAAGGCATCCTTAAATAAAATGTATTATTATTATTAAGTGCATGTGTGTGGATGTAGTCCACAAAACATTTATTTTGTTCTGAGATGTTGGTGAGCTTAGTGACACCTAGTGGCAGAATGTCATATAGAGGCACTGTATGAATATGTTAACTGTTTTCCAACCAGGACATTATTAAAACATTGTTTTCCCATAATTTATAATAAGGTTCAACAATCTCTCCCATAGATGGTATTGAGACACTTACCAATCTGCTGACACTACTCACTGGGCTTATAATGCAAGGTAGTTCAATGGAAAATGGTTTAAGCCTTCAAAAACCAACAGTAAATCTATTTTTTTGTAAACAAACACTATATAATCATGGCTTCATTAGATGACAAAACATTTTAATAAATGAAACATTAAATAAAAGATCTGTATCTCATTAGCTACAGTAGGTTATATGATCACGTTTACCACTTCCTCTTTCCGTTGTACTGTAGGAACCTAATATAATCCATTTATTTTTGTAGAACATAATAAGATGTGTATCAGTTATATAACCATTACAAGCATTAGAGAGAAGTCTCAATACAACATTTATTTGTGAAGATGTTCCACACACTATTACAAATGAGAACAAGGTTTTGGTTGGAAAAAAGTGAACCTTTGACATTAATGTATTTGTTTCAATGAAGATTATGGTCATTTATATACGATACTATTATGTTATTAAAAAAGTACTTTGTGCATCTGGGTGGTGAAAATGTATGCCGTCTTCAAAACACCACCCATCACACAAATAAATAAAAAGCAAATATTTGCTCTTTGTTCAGTAGTGATGGCAACAAGCCTGGTAATAACTACTCTTTATCCAGGGAATCTGGGGCGCTCTCTGATACAATATGTTGGTTAAATAGTGACACTCTTAATTAACTGGTTAAATATATGTACTAGCCAGGTCCAAGCTAAATCATATTTAAGGAAAATAACTATTATATAGTGGTAAGAGTGAAAGTATGGTTACAACATATGAGCAGCTTTTTCTGGGGAGGAAGGGGTTTTAAAAAATATTGAGAACCTCAGTTTTAAATTATGCTGCTGACACCATCTCTGTAGCATTACTACATTATTGATTGACCCGATAGGATTCACACAGAGACACATATCTCATTCTATATGCCATAATAAAAAAATTCTTTCAAAATTGTATGGAAATTTAGTCTTGCCTATAAACCAGATGGGCATAAATCAAGTGGAAAGATTTTGATGTATCCTGCATTAAACATTTGCCATCCTTAACATTCAACATCTATCGGCAGATATGCATCCACATTTAAAGAACAATAACTAAAAGCAACAAATAAACTGACAACAAACAAACAGGTACACAATCCCTATTTTCCCAGTAGGGTACACCTTACTCCAATGTATATTTAGATTTTGGTTTATTTTGACCCATCAAATCATTTCCAATTTGAATAAATAACTGTACTAATAAGAGGCCATAGGCCATGCACTATCATAATGTTCTTACTCGGTTTAGGCATGATCACAAATCATTGAGAAATGTGAAGGCTGCTCCGTTTATAATTCATCTGAAAGGGGTTAAAGGTTGCCTCACTTTACTGTCTGCCCTGCGTTTGGTTTAACGTCAATAATCTACTCATCCCGATATGGCAAATAATCAATGCAAATCAAGTTCATCCCCAGACTGTGCGCTTCCCTGGCTCGCTTCAGTCCGGGCATTTTGTTCACGTTAGGGCGAGAAGTCAATCAGACCTGCCCGTGAATTCCTTCCGCTTCCACTCTTTGTACTTGGGTTAACACCCTACGCAGCTGTCAGGCTACACGTCAGAGCCTCAAATACTTTGGATACTTTGCTGAGAAACTGGCAGAACCTGAAAGACTTGGATCTCTCAGAGATGAATCCCTGGGCCAGTGGGGATCCTGGCTGTGTGAAAACTGTGTTATGTGTGTGTGTGTGTGAGCACCTCCCTGTGTGTGTGGTGGAGCTGACCAGCTGTCTGGCTCAACAACACCACCGAGGGGTACCTGTGTTCTCCAGCAGAGTCTTTGGTGTGTTGGGCCTGTTAATGATCTCCACCAGCTGGTGCAGGACCATGCCGACGTAAGGCTGCATTTCAGGTCCTACAGGGGTACGCAGAACACAGTAGAGTCTGTCTGATGGCAAGCGCCAATGCATACGGATGGCAGTGCACTGCGGTGAGTGGGAGACACATACCCATTTGTATTGATATTTCTCCAATTGCCCATGTGGCATTGTTGCACACCGATATTAACTCTGGGTTCAAATTGGTACCCAGTATGGGCATGAAATCAGCTGCAAGAGAGAAAGTGCACAGGCTTGTGAAGTGCGGGTTGACACCAAGGCTTTACCGAAGGCTCAGAGCGGAGCGGGACATACCGATGCATGGCTTCACATGCTGGAAACTGGCCTTGGTCAGATCTCCCAGCAGAGCAAAGGAACTCTGGCGCACCTCTGGCATTTTGTCCTGAAAGAGGCCAGTCGACAATAGCCGAAGAAATTCAAGAAATAGACTGACTGGCTGAAGGCCTAGAAGCAGCCCCACATGTATAAGACCACAGCATTGTGATTCTGTATGATTCTAGAGTAGTACCACTGACATAACATTGCATACAAATAAATCAATAAAGAACTCTTGGGGGCCCTCTGGTGGCAATGGGGTCCTTAAGCCAGCGCTTAGTTTGTTTATTTGTTGGGTCAGCGCAGGTTTACCTGCATGCACTGGTACATGAGAGTGAGGATGTTGCTACGGGCGACCAGCTGCTCAATGTTGCCTCCCAGTCCCTCAGCCAATCCGCTGAGCAGGTCTAGAGCCACGATCATGAAGTCCTTATCAGGGGCTTCATACTGATCTGGCTGAGACTGGTGGAGCTAGGAGCAGTGGGGATAGGCCCATCAATACATGAAGCACTGACAGCAAACACACAGTAGACAAGTATTTGTATACTCTACGGAAGAGATTTATTTTATAGAGCACATCGACAAGGTGCGTGTCCATTATTATTGGTTTACAATACAAACAGTGTAACTAAGCTACTTCAATGGGATGTGTATGTTGCAAATCGTTTGTGTTCACAATGTAAACTTTACATTGTGTTACAATTTGTGTTTTAAACACAAATTAATATTAAAAACACAAACAAATATTAATTATCAATGAATATTCCAATGAACAAATGAAAACAAAATGTCCCATTTGTGAAAAACAGAATGTTGTGTGTGTGTGTGTGTGTGTGCGTGCAGCCTCACCGTGGCCTGCGCGAGGGTCTTCTGCACCAGGTTGACACAGCGCTGGTACACGGGCTCACAGTAGGGCAGGAAGCCACTCTGCAGGGCGGTGGCCACCGATGACAGGCACTACGGAACAGAGGCAGTGGTGTTAGCCTCCACTGTACGGCATCATGTCTCCACCACCACCACACTAGCAGAGCAGCTACTGTTGCCGGGGAAACAACTCACTTCTAGTAAAGGGAACAGATCTTTGTCTTCATCTTTTAGTTGGTTCCATTTGTGGATCAGTGGAGGCATCAGCATTTCAATGTATTCCTACCGAACAAGCAGCATTAGTCATTTCACACAATATTAGATCATTAATAGATACATAATACATTTTTTTTTAGACAGAGGTAAAAGTTCTTTTTTTCTCCTAACCAAAATATGTTTTTAATTAAAAGCTAAATACTATGTATTTTCCTGACTATAAGTTGCACCGGTGTTATTAGTCACACAGGAAAAATGTGGATACATGCATAAGTCCAATATAATTCAGGTTTCAATTTTAACATGTAAATATGCAGTGTCATCGCCTGGCCGTAATTGGTAATAAATAGAGTAAATAAATACACATAGTATTCTTAGGAATAACTTAGGTATAACTAGCAAAATAAAAGTGCGACTTATAGTCCAGAAAATACGGTAAGTCTGCTCTGGTGTTATACAGGCTTCAACTAATACCCTGCCCAAATGACTCCAGCAGGTCATCCTTACTGCCAAATACATATCAATCCCACACAAGGGCAACTTTGTGTGTACAGTAGACACAGGCTAGATGTTTGTGCTTGGGCCTACTGGCTTGTTGAGATGATGCCCCACAGAGTCAGCCAGCGTTCCTATGGCGTCGTAGAGGATGAGCAGGTTCTTGTGCTGGTACTTGCTGAAGGCGAACACCAGCGTGTCCAAGATGTAGGCTAAGTAGGGCACCAGCTCCGTGCATGCCTCTTCCTCCAGCGTGGCGAAGGCACTGGTCAACACAGACCAGCGTGTTAGAGGAAGAGAGAGAAAGGCCGAGAGAACTCATTCATATTTACAGGATGTAGCACACACTTTGATGCAAAGAGACCTACAATCGATACGTTTGTCAACAGTAGAACAGATCATACACCAACAATCACAAGCAAACATTATGTTCATGACAGCAGCATTCCATCATAGCTAACACACGTTGCCTATATATCATTCTAACTTCAAAGGTAATAGCCAATAGACTAAATAATAAAGTGCTTTACTTATAGTAAAAGTGCAAAAGTTCTGCACACTGCAGGTGGTTTTTATCCCACCCACATGAGCATCTCTGTCATTTGTTCATGGTATACATTGAACTGCATCGATTGTTCAGCGTAAACATGATAGTATGCATGTTTGTGGACAGCAAACGTAGAATCACTGATGCATTAACACAGTATGAATGCAATTAAGTTATATGAAGAACACGTTTAACAAGTGTGCGATCGAGGAAACGGTGTGGAATGGGGGCGGGGCTAAGAGACAAACAAAACGTTCTCTTCTAAAGTATGTGTTGTGTTTCTCCTGCTTCTTCGACGTCACTTACTTTACGCTCCACGTAAAAAGCGCTTCAAAAACGCAAGGCGAAAAGCCGTGCAGTGTGCACTCAACACTCATTGGCTAAGGCGGGAGCAGATAAGCTCCGCCTCGGCTCGGTCGTGCTCAAGACGTTCCCACCTGCACGCTGCCTCCTGCACGCGCTTGTTGCCGTCCAGGATGCGCTTGAGCAGCTCCGTCATCAGGGGCTTCAGGTAGGTGTCTGGGGGCTGGCTGACCACCCAGTGGGCGTAGCGGCTCAGCGTCCAGCACGTGATGGAGCGCACCAGGGCCTTCTTGTCCGCCAGACAAAACACCAGGTGAGGGATGAGCTCAGGCAGGTAGGGGATCATGCCCTGCATGCAACCTGGGACATGGCAGCACAACAGCACCTTAGCACAACACAGGGTTCCCAGCCCAAGTCAAATGTAAAACGACTTACAACGTGGAATATCCACGGCCTGTAATGACCGGAAGAACAGGCCGCCAGGAGAATGCATGTGTAAAATAGACAGCCAATGATTAACAAACTGAAAATGAATTACGGTAATCTGTTTAGGTACAAATCATGAAACTACAGGTCTGAATGTTTAGTGGTTTCAAGATGTGTTGAGACAAGATAATACCAAGTCCAGTAACATCATCATGATCAGCAGCGGAAGATCTTCACTGGTTGAAATGGCTGTTTTTGCATTTTAATTAATATTTTATTTTAATGAAACTAAAATGTAGGGCTGCTCGATTATGGGAAAAATCATAACTATTTTGGTCAATGTTGAAATCACGATTTAACAAGATTAATAATATGCTGATTCTCTCCCTCCTCCATCTAAACTCGTGCAGATTTTTTAATGCCACCAGATACCACAAACAGGAATGTTAAATGTTTTATTTTCTGTTTTATTTTTCATTGAAGGGAACAAATCAAATCAATCACTCTCCAGATTGACTGACTACACCTTTAATACATGAAGCTATAGCCTAGTCTTTAACAAGGCATATAGCCTACCATTAGCTTTCATAGCCACTATAGCAGATATATAACCCATTTCTTATTTTTAAACTTTTGGCAATTTCACATCACAGCGCTGCTTCCAACAGTAGACGAAACAGCATAGCCTGTTATGAATGCATTTCTATCACGGTGTTAATAAACGCTAGGCTGGAATCAGGGAAATTCCATTTATAGCAAGACTGTATCAAGTGTGATGCTTCGTGGTGTGAAATACAAAAACTCCCTTCGTAGCAGTTTTACCTGGTCTCATGAAATTGTGCCTATTTGCGAGCTGAACACTGTGGCTGTAGGGAGATGGGTAGAGAGGAGGATAGCATATAGCTTTGGAGGAGGAGTAGAGATCGGTGCCAGGCCAGCTACAAAGCACTGAGGTGTGGGAGCGGTACAGTACGAGGTGCAAGGTCCTCCCCACAACAACAGATTGGTCATCAATATTAGTTTCAACCTCAAGGTGGCACAGAGTGCTCCTTTAACACATTATCTCCATTGCGGTTCTATTCCATCCTGATTACTTTAAACAATGTGAGATTATATGAGCTACATTCCAGGGGGTCTGACCTTCAGCGATGGCCCCCAGTACCAGGATGCCAGACTCCTTGACAACCCACTCTGGGTGGAACAGCAGCTCTTTGAGCAGAGGCAGAATGTGTAGCAACAGGTCATCCCTGAACACGTTGGCCAAGACGTCTAGAGCCGCAGCTGAACACTTGCCTAACACACACACACGCACATACATACCCATGCACACACACACAGATAAATATACAGACATAACAGCAAACATCACAACAAGAAGCAAGGGTACTACATGAAGAAAAACAAACAAGGTTTTAACTGTGACCCTGTGGACACCTAGTGGTGTTTTAGGGTACTGCAGGGAGACAATAATGCTCACTTCTGAGAAAACCAACTATTTGCCTAATATTTTGCATTTATTTACATTTATATCAATATGACAATAAGAACCAAACGCAGGGCCCTATCTGGCCCTCCGTGCAGGTAGGGGGCGCTGAACTCACGCAGGTTCCAGTCAGAGATGGTGTCGTCGTCGTCGAGGTCGTCGTCGTCCTCGTCCTCGCCATCATCCTCGATCCCGCCACCCTCGTGATGCTGGGCGACAGTGCGCGAGCGGTGGAAGCGAGGTCTGATGTCCTGCTCGTTGTCGGGGATGGCCTCATCTTCCTCCACGTCTCCCTGTGCACACACACACACACAGCCATATGAATAGGACTGGCTCACCAGCTAGCCTGGTGACAACGTCCTGATTTGGCAAGCTCCGCCTCTATCATTTGTTTCGCTTGGCAAGTAAGCCTGGGATCTCTCATAACGTTCTTTTTTTACGATTTTACATGTATGCTGTATAAACTGAAATGGCAGTAGGCTGAATAGTCCGGTTAAAAATAAACTGGGAAGAGTTGTGATTTGGTTTAGTTTGAAAATTCCGGCTAAGTAAATGGGAGGTTACTAACACCGCAAACATTTTCGAGGAAATGTTCAGTTCACTAAAAGTAGCAAGCCCTCCAGTGAACTGTGCTCCCTACGTCATGATCGGTCAAAGGAGGACATATCGTCTGCTACAGCCCCTGTTCGAAAATCTGTCAAACTTGTGTAGTTGAACGTGGCCCACTCACCTGCTAAGGACTTGACTGACACTGGAATTATTCTACGACACAAATAGATTTTCTACAGCGGAACAAACTCCCATAGCTTGCAATATCAGGTCTGACGAGGCTAGGCAACAGCACTTTCAGTTTGGATATCCTAAAATAAGCTAATTCCAAATGCAGCAGCTTATATTTAAATAGCAGTTACCTAGAAGCACAACATAATGCCTGTTAACAGTCATATGCTATATTTTGAAGGGATTGTGGCTGTGTAAAGGCTACTGTATAAGATGCACAGCTACATGTACAGTAAACAGGAATATCAGCTGAAGGATTTTTTTCCTGAGGCCATATACCAACATCTGGAGGACAGATATTAATTTAAAACTAATTAAAACCAAATATGTTGGTGCATTTAAACAGAGCAAATATTATGTACACTCAAACACGCACATGACACACACAAGCACGTGCACACACACACACACGGCACTCAAGTCAAGTCGAGTCAAGGGCCACTCTCCAGACAGACCTTGAGCAGGATGATGTCAATCTCAGAGTACTTCATCCCGTTGACAAGCACCGGCGTGAGCCTGGAGAGGGTAGATAGATGGCAGTTCACATGGCATCGCTCTCAACCTGTGTCTACTGTGGGCTGAGATGTATGCGTCAGTGTCGACCCCCAGGAGGTCTAAATCAGCTCCATGGACGCAAAGGAAGATGAACATCTAGGACTCTGCTCTAAATCAAGTTAAATATGTGCACCACTAGACTGAAGAGGCTCTCAAACTGAACATGTGTTCTGGAAGGTAAGGTGTACTTTACTGTCCCACAGGAATACTGGTGTAAGAAACTTTGGAGGGGGATGTGTGTCATGAGAAATTATTATTATATCATTAAAAAGTGGATACTATTATATAATATACAATTATTATATTCATGTATTTATTTATTCAATCTAACTTAACCCCCCAAACCCTGTTTTATATGTAGAAAACTATTTTGGTTTTTGGTTATTTTCTAGAAAATGTAATGCAACACTGTGTGCGTGTGCGTGGGTGCGTGCGTGTGGGGTCTTACTGGGAGAGGTGACCACACAGGGCATCCTTACACACAGGCTGCTCAGCCAACGTCAGCCAGAACTCGCAGGCCTCCAGGGCAACGTTCTCGTCCTGGTCCCGAGTCCTCTGGAGCATGTACTGACACCACACAACCATGAGCTAGCTAGCTATAAGGTGGAGCATGTACTGACACCACACAACCATGAGCTAGCTAGCTATAAGGTGGAGCATGTACTGACACCACACAACCATGACCTAGCTAGCTATAAGCTATAACAGAAAGTACCACTTATGTCCACATGGTGTCATCTTGAGTTAACCACACAATCCATGAGACAAATTCACATCCCTCCCCAAAACTCACCTCGATGATGTTGTGCATGTGTGGCAGGAGCCGGTCCATGCGGACCTCCAGTAGCATGACTAGAGCTCGGCACACATTCTTTCTGACCTCGGACTCCTCGTCAGTTGCTAATGCAAACAGGTTCTGTAGTGGACAGAAAGGAAAGAGACATATTCAATCTGCTCAGCACAGAGGAGGTGTGTGTGTGCACGCAATAAACATTTTTCCTTAGTCTAATTTATTAAACGTATTATTATTATTCAACTAAACCAACAAAACAAAGTAGCTCTAATTATAAATGATTGACTATTAACTGCTACTGCAATTGTATAGATAAATTACTTCAAGCAGGTCAGGCAGTAGACTACTTGTATGTTATGCCCATTCTCTTCTACTTATTTACTTTTTCTTCGTAACCCCTATGTGTAGGCCTGGTCTAGCCAACCTAATGAAATAGGACTCTTCTGAAGTGGTGTGCAGGATTTATATGCTCATATAATTCGTGCAAAAGAAGGATAGACGGCGATTGACGTCAGCTAGCAAACAACCAACCATATCACGGTAGGCACTGTATGCTACAGCAAAGTGAGCATGAGCAGTAAACTATAAAGTTGTTTTGTTTTGCTGTTGCATTATGTTAGCATAATGCATTGATTGCATTGCCAGATGTATATAGACATTGAGATGGTGTGATACAGCCATGGCAGGAGTGTATTTTGCATCTGCGTGTGTGTGTGTTTTGAGAGAGAGAGGGGAAGAAGAGAAGTAAGGTCCTTACCACAGCAATTCGGCGAGCCTCGGAAAAAGCGTATTACATTGTTTCAACACACCTGATTCACATGAATGGGTCTCTGCAGATCTATCTCTCTCTCTAGCTCTCTCTCTCTCTCTCTCCATGTGTCTAGATCATCCCCCAATCAATTTAGCTGTTTAGTTTACAGTATATCATCCTACAATATTAAAGTTCAGTCAAGTAAATTGTATACCCAGGAAAAGCAATTCTTTGTGCAACATTTTCAATGAAACCTAAAATATTTGATATGTAACAGATTACATTTGACACCACGACATTACAAGCAAAGCAACATACTAAGTACTTAAGTACTTAAGTACTGAACTTAAATACGGGTTGCTTGTTAATTCCTCAATTCTACTGTACAAACAGTTCTACAAAGTAATTTGTACTGCATGTCATTTTAAAATATCATCAGAAAGAATGTAAAATATAAACAGCTGCCTGACAATTGTTAATGTCCTTGGAAGACACTTTACCACCTTCCAGAAAGTGTCTATATGTGCCGTGGGTTTGAAGGACGGTGCTTTTATGTTTGTGAGCTCAGCGTGCATACTGGGGTCAACCCGGTCAAGGAGTCATCTTGACAATGAGGTGAGCTAAAGCAAGACTTGCCTCAATGAAGGGGTCGATGTGCAGCATTAGAGCCTGGGTCCTGCTGATGATGAACTGATTCACACAGGCTATGGCATGAGACCTACAACACACACACACACACACACACACGCACAGAGATACATACATGCATACATACATACAGACACCTTTAGAACAACAGCAACTAGGCCAGTCACGATAAGTACTATATTGACTTATCATGTAATATATGGACACCACCTCAAAAGTGTTTCACATGTCAATAATATTGCCTGTTGTATTTACACACGTGTTGCTGACATAAGAAAGTCAGCCATGTTGTGCTGCTTCTGTGCTCTGGTCTGCCTGCTCACACAGGCAGCACACACGCGCGCACACACGCGCGCGCACACACGCGCACACACACGCGCGCACACACGCGCGCACACACGCGCGCACACACGCGCGCACACACGCGCGCACACACACGCGCACACACAGCAGACAGCGACAGGTGAAAAAAGTGCTGTAATATTATCATTATATCAGAGGCATAAAATGCTCTTAAAATTACAATAATATAGTTTATCGCTAATTAATTGTGGGACAATATATCGGCCAACGGGAATAGTAATGGTGACAGGCCTAATGGCAACACACATCACATCTCCAGCTACCAGCACTGTCTTCCTGACCCAGACTACTAGAGTTGTTCCACAGATGGCTATACACAGAGAAGCAGCTCACCTAATCTTGGGGCTGCTGTGCTTGAAGAACTGCAGGAACTTTGGGATCAGGACGTTGAGTGGCCGATCGAGCATGTCACTGTCCAGGATCTCAGCTGAGTCCTCGCAGATCTTCTGCAACGCACCAAATGCCCCCTGGGGAGAAGGTCACGTTGTCAACACACACATTTCTTAAATACATGTATTTAATTTAGTGTAAATGTACTGGTATGTACTAGACATAGGCAGACATATTGTAGGCATTAAGAGATACTGGTAGCATCACTATACGGTACATTAACGTGTTAAAGCCATTTAAAAACATTAATGACAGGTTCACATGTGACCGGTGTGTTTAGGGTCTTTAAATGACATTGCATGCCTTGTAGAGGGACCTATTTTAAGTCAGCACAAGACCTTCACAATAACAGCCCCTAGTGACTACAAAGTCATCCACCAGATATTCACACACATTTAACACTTAGCCTGGATGTGTATCTTTGCCAGCACACTAAATAATGTAACTGATAGCAATGTATTCGGTTGATCTCAGTTACACACACACACACACACACACACATATATATATATATATTTAAACATAATTTTCCACAAATACATGGGGGAAGGGGGCAGCTTTGCGCAGACAGCGAGGCTGTCTAAAAGTAGTTCCCATGGCAACCGTTTCCATGGATGCTTTTCCTTTGCAAAATTAAAGTATGCACAGATGTGTCGTGGCTGCAGAAGTCATGGAGGAGCTCCGGGGGGAGGAGAGACACACTAGTGCACGGTAACAAGACAGGACAAACAATCAACAGCTCTCCGTGTATTAGCCTTTTCACACTACAACAAACAGGCTTCACAAATAAGTGTAGCTAACTTTTTCTTTTCTTTTTAATAAACAAAAAACGAATTAACGTCAGATTTTAACTGTTTGGGTGGCGTATTAGACATTTAGTTTAAGATGGTTACAACCTTAGAAACAAAGAAAGTGAACAATGGGGGTAAGTACAAATGGTCTAAATGGTGGTACTACAGCAACATGGGTATCATTAGACAGTGGTGACAGCCTGATGATGGGTGGCTAATTGTATTCAATGGAGAAGAGCCACATGTTCCACCCTTTAGTCACAGTAAAAGGGAGATGCTAACAGCACACAGAGGCTAGATCTATTGTTCAGAGGTCTGCAAAGCAGACAAGGACTGCAGAACGGCCGTCACGCATACCAATGCTGAACAAGCTCCACTGTAACGCAAGGCTGTGCAGCTAGAGGGCCACTACACGCTGATGGCAATAGCATGGATGCACGGGGGCCCTCGTGTTAATAGGGCCTAAGACTGCACATGAATGAAGGAGAGACGCACAGTTCCCCTGGTGAACTTGACCACGGTAAACTCACCAAGGCTCCTCTCCAACTGCCATTAATCAAAGCAGCAACACTGCTCTTCAGCAAAAGCTATATAAAGCTGTCGGCCGACGTACCGAGCGTGTCTTTTTATAGAAGGTGTAGGGTGCCTGGGGTACAGTATGGGCAGCAGGCCAGTATGCTCTCTCGGTTACACTATTAGGTGAATAAAAACAGCGGGACCAAATCTTGACCAAGTCAATAGAAGTATTTGGCATGCCATCTATAGTGCTTGACTTTTACTTTCAGCAGTGAAAGCTCTGCATAGAAGAACAGCAATATCAATGCAATGCATGCAACATCTTCATAGAACTACTTAAGTTATCACTTGCACTGATGGTTTAGTTTGTACTGGTTATTATCATTAACAATTACCCAGTTCTTATCCACATTTCATCACGTTATCAACAAACCAATCAGTGGTAAAAAAAACAAGTTAAAATGTTACAATGAAAATTAGGCTATTGAGTATAGTATGTTTGGTCAGTGCTCCAGTGTTAAGCCTTGTACATTAACATCTCAAGATCCTCTGCAGAAAATAGCTGACCTAAATCTCAGCTTCTCAATAAGCTTCGTAAGACAGCCTCACTGTGTACAACTCATTTTTGTTATGCATGTCACACACGGATATACTCCCCCGAGAACTGCATACAAATTCATATCTACTTCCGTGCAGAGGTTAGGAAACAAGAAATCAACCATCTTATACAAGCATGATTAATTGCAGCTTTGGTATATATAACTGCAGCTTTCGTATACGCTAATACTATTACTGCTGTTTACTGAAATATGCCTAGTTACAGTACAACGATGACACAGAACATATACAGCATGCAGTGAGATAATCACAGGCTGTTTATGTGACTGTTTTCAACCCTATAATTAAAAATGAATGACTAACCCATCAAGAGAGGGTTTAAGGAAAGTTAAATTAATAACTGATTGTTTACATAACAGAATGCATATGGTTCTCACTGGACACTTAGTACAGAATGAATGGGATGCTTTGCAACAGTGACATGGTTTATCTACTAAGAAAGTACCCAACTTGCTCTTCAAGACAAATCACTACTGTTAATGTTGCCGATAGGGGATATTATGAAAGCAATTCTAGGTAATGGTGTAAACTGAGTCAGTTAACAGGGTCATGTGCGTCTTTCCAAAGCATAAAAAAAAATGTTGATTTTTTGGGCAATTTTAACTGACAATCCAGTTGTAAGACTGTCTTCTATAAACTAGGCAGACAAATACAGTCCAGATAATGATTTAGAGCTGACACAATTCTCTTTGCAACACACACACAATTAATATAAAGAATTAGGTAACAATCAGAACAACAGCAGTACCATAAGTGTCTTGCATCCAAATGTTACGACACCAAATGCAGAAATGTTTTAATTGTCTGCTGTTGCCTTTTACCTCACAGGTGTTGTAGTCCTCAGAGTCGAGCAACAAGCAAAGTTTAGGCAAAAGCTCCGGCCAGTTTTGAAGTTCCCCCTTAGAGGCAATGGTGGTGATGAGAATTCCTATGAGAATAAGAATGAGATTGACTACTTTATACTGACATCAACTATTCAAATAAAGAACAATTATGAATAATAATTTACAAATGTTTTTTGTATTTGTTGAAATTATTTAGAAATGAAAAAGATTACGATATGAAAAATGTTACAGAAATATGTATTATTTATTATTAATGATGATTAATCATGATGATTAATCTCTGTAACGGCAAAGCGCTGAAGCTGTAACGTACCCACAGTGGCCCGGATGAGAGGAGAGGTGTCGCCAATGTTCTGGAGACACTCGCTCTTGATGAACTCAGAAACACCACTGGGGAAGTTCTGATAGTGGGCTTTCACGTTGTTCTTCAATATCAAGCCACTCAGAGACCGTGTTGGCTCATCTTGGATTAAAGAGACAGACATCTGAATGAGTAAGCATAGTATTCTGTTCATTCTGTTCAAACCGTTGAGTTTGGCTGACATCAATACATACGCTACTGTATACAGTATGGAAGGCATCAAAATATGTGCCACAGAAGTTAACTGTTATCGTCAACATGTAAACAAATTCACATAATGACATTTTGACAGTCCCTAGGCCTGAGTAGTGCTTAAGCACGTATGCATACAAGTAACATTATGCATGTAATATGTGCATATAAAATATGGATACTTGAACATGTATAACCAGAAAAGAAATGCCAGAAATCTAAATGCCTGAAGAGCCGGGTCACCTGTTTCCACATTTACTGTGACAACAGATGGCACTAGATCACCCCATTAATTTACAGGCCCTCTAGCTCAATATCATTTAATAGTACAGTACAGTACAGGAAGAGAGTCGAGCATGCAAATCTCACACTGGCCACTTGTTTCCAGTCCTGATACAGTACACTGACACAGCAAGCAAACAGAATAAAGCATACCTTCTGATTTGAACTTTGTGAGAACAAATATTAAATAATTGTTGAAGTCTGGATATTGGTTCAGCTGTTCAAGCCTCTGGAAAATTGGATTGAGGTGGATAACATGTCTAGTTTGGCATAAAAAGCACATAAGGTTGTCGGTAAACACAAAATCGAAATAAATTTAAAAAAAATGTGCTAGTCTTCTTTATCAACAAAACTACTTTAGGCTTTGGGCCAATTATCATATGGAAAAGGTTAATAACTATACAAATAAAATACCATTAATTAATCTTGTTCATCCCAAGGCGACCGATACTACATTACTAATAACACTCGTTATTGACAAGACTGTGGAACAATTGAGTGGGACAGAAAGACTTTCTACAACATGTATTAAATAATGATGGCCCTTTCTGCAGAAAACAGCTGTGACACTTCTCCCAAAAGCACCCAGACACTATCAAAGAACAATCTCTGTCTATCTATAAACCAGACTGTATTTCAAGGTATAATAATACTGCTCTGGTGACTCGTGGTACATTGACGTTATAGACATGTTATATTGCTTGAAGCTAGACGGTCTCTATATTAAATCTGTTATATTCAAGGGGCTGAATTTGGTTTGGGGCTGTAAATAAATGGAAGGTGTCACTTCATTCACAGCCTGCCTAATACAAATTCTAAGTGGTCATGAAAGTGAAGGCCAGGTTTAGCCCAGTTTTGTTAACAGTAGGATTTAGTGAGATGTTATTATGATTAAGAAAATATCTATAAATAAATGAAATTGACAATTCTGCAAAGAAGCTACTACTGTAGAATATGTAAACAAGCATTATTCTGGCATAATGTTTAGGTGAATAAATAAGTGTAAAACACCAGTCAAGTACAAACATTTTACATGTGACATGTAATATATAATTGTTAGTAGATACTAACAATTGTTCATGCCACAGCCTTAATACAATTACAATTCTACAGTTTGGCTATATGTTAGAAGCTCACAAGAAAAGGCTGCAAAAATCCAATCAATTAATCTATTCAGATAGTTCGAACTATACAATAGTCAACGTCTTAACCTCATGTTATGGTTATAGGACTGCTGCATTCTGCTTATGTCATTGATAATATTTGTATAATTCTTTCATTTATCACATAGCCTACACAATGCTGAAAATAATGACACTATACTGTACATGGATGTGACTTAAAATATCGTATTATCTCTTCAAATTCTAAACAGTGTGCCATTTCAGATATCAATACTATGCATATGGATAATGCTTTACATTGGCAATTGTATCATTATTGTAACTGTATAAAAATACATGGTACAACGTAAAACTAACCCCCAGAATAAAGAATGCAATTAAAATATCTGCTGCCTGGTCTGATCAGATGTACAGTGACAAATAGCCTATATCTGACAGTATTTGTCACAATATTCGACAAGACTGTGCATAAAGGCAGTGGCCGTAGCACATCAGTCGACTCTGCAAGACAACGGGCTGGCCAATAACGTTACTAACGCTATTATTAGCATTATCTTATTAACTCGATATTATTTTACAATGGACCCGACAAATAAAATACGCCCTGACGTCCATGTCTTCCAGACTATAGCAAAGGATACTTGCTGGACTGATCTCTGGGTGGACGTATCCGGGGATTGGGACTCTTTAAGGAGCTGGATGATCTGATGAAGTCCCTGTTCGTCTGGCTTCCATTCACACTCCATCTTGCTTTGCTGAAAACGCACACAATGAATTTGTCAACACGTTAACCGATGGCTGTCCGTGACAAAAGCGAGAACATGTCTTCCCTAGCTACGCGAACCCCTTCAGCCAAGGAGAATGACAAATCGGTTCCTAACCAGCACACACCTTGGAATAATGGACTTTGTGTTGAGGTGAGCCTGTCTGTCTGGAGCCTCAGACATGGGCCTGTCAACGCAGGAACATCCGTTTGCACCGCAAGTTGCTGCTACACACTACGTTCACGTCGCATTTAGCTCTCAGACTCTCAGCTGAGCAGCCTGCAAGGTCCTAGTGCTACACAATTCATTTACAACCATATACCGGTACCTTAAGTTCTATGCTTACAACCTTACAGTAGAATACACTTTAAAATAAACATATTCATTATTTGATTATAATAAAGCATGTCAGATTTTCCACAAGTGTGGGCTGATGTAAAACTGTAGAGTTTTGTTTAATATAATGCTTCACGGTATTTCCATCCAAACACAGCTAAACAAATGACCCACGTACAAAATAACATAAATTGAGTACCGTAATATTTGATATGTCAGATATATTTGGCCATCGTTCATCAGAGTAACAATGTGACCAAATAAATGACTGTTGAGAAACATTACGGCGTCTGCCTTGGAGAACATGTATGTTGTATTTCCAGAAGAGGGCAGCAAGTGCCAAGCTCGCATTTGAACTGCCAAAACAACGTTTACACGAAGAAGAACCCGTTCTGTGTGCGGTGTGTTAGCCAGTTTATTTACTGTTAGCTTGCCTGTTCCGGCTGATGCTTTTTTATAACAAGCTGCTTCTTCGGTAACCAAACTAAAATATAATTATACATAGAGCTCTTGAGGTTGAACTACGAAGAACGTGAAGGTGTTGCAGTTTCAACATCTAGCTGCTGGACTGGCTCCACCTTGGTGTATCTGTCAAGGGACTTTTTTCTGTGCTTCGAAGAAACATGAGCTTTCTTTTGTGAGTTACCGCTATTGTGATAAATTCATTATTTTGTTATATATGGTTGCTTTTTGCAGTTACCCGCTGATAGCTACCGTAATATGGGCTATATGACCACTTCCTGGAATGGCAAAACTGCCAGTAACACAGGATTTTAATTAGTTTCCCAATCAATTTAATCCAGAATAAATATGGCATATCATCTATATAATATATGTGGCAATCGTACTATGGTGCAATTGACTGTTTACACAATTGAATCTATGGCATTTCAAATGTCATGACTGAAAGGTTGTGGTCAGAAAGGGTCCTATGGTCATTTTATGGTACTAGGGATTCGAAACTTGATTGAGTTGTGTGCATAAAGCATATGCTGACAACATATTCATATTTAAGTAGGTTTAATATATTCTATTCACAGATAATAAATACGCATCAAACCGGAAAGTAAAATATAATGGAGTTGTGAAACAAAATACTTTAATATGCCTATATGGCTGCTTAGAGAAACTGCGTAAGGGGAAGAGAGATAAGCTACAGTATTTCCCAAAATTTGAACAATTCATTGTCTGATTTTTATTATTTATTAATGTACAACTCTACAACATCTGATGCTTGCACTGAAATGTACACTGCCACATTTCCCACAGCAGTATAGTTTTTAGGCTATTATGGAAGATCCATTAGAGGGAATTGTTGGGAAAACCCCAGCTTTTATTTCAATGTAACACTTCATACTAGTAAATACTACTGTATCGTAAAATGTAACTGACATCTTGGTGTAATGTAGCTTTGAAAGGAATTTAATAACAGTCTTACACAGGCCACATGACATATTATACAGCGAACAAGACAACTCCTTTCATGACTCTCTGCCCCACCCTGCTGTTAACATGCAAGCAGATAAATCAAGTAATCTAAATATAAAACCTGTATACAGTATCTGTATATTCTTACTGCTTATGTAACCTGAGATTTTTGTTTGGACAGTGCCCTACCTAGATCCACAACATTGTGTCATTATTAGTCACTAATAACAGCTGTCAACTCCTTTTTTTTTTTTCTCAACTGCTCTTCTTCCTCTTTCCAATGTGACTTAACAGTGGCAACCGTTCGTCAAAGACGTTTAAACCCAAGAAGAATATTCCAGAAGGCTCTCACCAGTACGAGCTGTTAAAGCATGCTGAAGCAACACTGGGAAGTGGTAACCTCCGCATGGCCGTCATGTTGCCAGAAGGGGAAGACCTGAATGAATGGGTCGCAGTCAACAGTAAGATCCAGAATAGCTTTCTCACTTTTGATGCATTCTGGTTTATCACAATGAGTCTGCATCAACAAGAAACAACCCTCTTCCACACCATACCCTCCCAACACTACTACTAGTCAAGTGAATCATCAAGGTTGCCTGTCATTATTCCCTCCACACACCGTATGTTTTCATGGTGTGAGGATGCCAAATGGGAATGTTAAATCGATTGTTTGTTTGTTTACGCTGTCCTAAACTGAGACATATGGTTGGTTCTTCATAGACCCGTTAACTCAGGGCAGTGAATCGGTTTTGAATTTGAAGAGGTAAATCTTTCATCAGTGTTTGACAATATTACTTGAACTGAATGGTTTTGAAAAACAAATCCAGTGAAAAGATAAATGCCTATTTGCAATGCATGCAGAGGGTTATTAATGCAGTATAACTCATTCTCGGGCTCTCGATTTGGACACCCTCACTCAACATGGTCATGTATTGCGTTGGTGGCCAAAGAAAACATATAGTCGTGTCTGGTAGAGATGCTAGCTTCAGTACTCTGTCGACTAATACACGTCACTTTGATATCTGGCTGTCTGATCTGTTCGTCAATGTTGGTCAAATGCCTCAGGATAATCACTTTTACGCAGTGATACTTTATGTGCAGGAAAGCATGCGTAAAAATTGATCTGATTTGTATAAGGAAGACTTTATTTCTGCCAGTTATGCTGAGTCCTGCTACTTCTGGCTATTTACATTAGATTAAATGTTTGCATGTGTCTTTCCAGCTGTGGATTTCTTCAACCAGATCAATATGCTGTATGGCACCATAACAGACTTTTGCACAGAGGAAAGCTGTCCAGTCATGTCTGCAGGGCCTAAGTAAGGACATTTGACTACTTGTAAAGCTTATTTGAAGTAAGAAATAGGATTTCATGAAGCTCATTGGTTTTAAAAATGCATTTAATCATCCGGAGTGTGACGCAGGCCTATGGACTTTGGTGTCATGTATAATGCTTTTTCCACACAGGTATGAGTACCACTGGGCAGACGGAACCAACATAAAGAAGCCAATCAAATGCTCTGCCCCCAAGTACATTGATTACCTTATGACTTGGGTACAAGACCAGCTAGATGATGAGACACTATTCCCATCAAAGATTGGTATGATCCAGAACTCTCCCCTGTACATCCATTTAGTTGATCAAATATGCAGCATTCATTATTCACTCAGCTATGGTTCTAGTTATGACTGACATTTTCGTTGTCTCTGTCTTTTCCTCAAGGGGTTCCCTTTAAGAGGAACTTCATGTCAGTGGCAAAGACCATCTTGAAGCGTCTGTTCAGGGTCTACGCTCACATTTACCACCAGCACTTTGACTCTGTCATGCAGCTACAAGAGGAGGCTCATCTCAACACCTCCTTCAAACACTTCATCTTCTTCGTTCAAGTAAATGTGCTCCAGTCGACACATCTCATCCAATTGAGATACATTAATTTATCTATCTGTTTACATACATTTCATTAATAAAGTATGTATGCATATTTACTGATGATTGAAGTGCTGTATATTTGCTAATGGTGAAGACGTTGTAAATGGATTAGTTAAATCAAATGTTTTATACTGATGGGTAAAAGGTTGTAATGGTAATTATTGATGGTCTCTTCCAGGAGTTCAACCTCATCGACAGAAAAGAGCTAGTCCCTCTGCAGGAGCTGATAGAAAAATTGACAACAAAGGACAGATAAATGGCAGTCCTCCTCCTTTCTGTGGTCTGCTATTTGTTTTGCACAGATACCTTTCCCACTCTGGCTGTGTGTGTATATATATGTATGTATGTATGTATGTATGTATATATATACATAATAAAAATAAATATATATAAATATAT
>JAODUK010000004.1:686987-704325 GCA_027564635.1 Typhlichthys eigenmanni | reverse complement strand
GTCCAGCTGGGAGGAGGCCTCGGGGAAGACCCAGGACCAGGTGGAGAGATTATATCTCCACACTGGCCTGGGAACACCTCGGGATCCCCCAGTCAGAGCTTTCGAGTGTGGCTCGGGAAAGGAAGGTTTGGGGTCCCCTGCTGAAGCTACTGCCCCCACGACCCGACTCCGGATAAGCGGGAGAAGATGGATGGATGGATGGATGGATAAAAAGCAATCCACAAAAGGCAACACTAATTACAATCTCCAAGATAATTTCAAGTCACTGAGCCTTGAAAATCTGATTGAATATGTGCAAGAGTCAAGTGTTGCCAGAGTCATATGAAGGTGGAAAAGGGAAATTACAACTGAGATTGTCTACTTTCTTCTAGCTGGTTTCACCTTGATTTTCACTTTGTTGCCATTGACAAAGTAAACTTTTTTAAATGTACAGTGTCACCTTTCATGAGACACTTTGTTTCAAAGTTATTTTTTCCTACAGCTTTATACTTTGGTTTGACTTTGAAATGTGTAGGGCTATACAGATTGTAAAGTACAAATGGTTCCATTGTTTTTTTATAAGCTTGCAAATTAACTACTGACTAACCTTATAAACTTCAAGTCTAATTTTATTTATAGCAATCAGTGAGAATCTATTGTTTTATTCAGAAATAGCGCACTCATTTCCAAAGACAACTAATTTGTCAGTCAGATATGTGCTGTAAGGTGAGCTAATGAAATTCTTATCTCAAAACCAACACATTTAAAAGCTTATTTACACCTAGTATTTATATGCAAAATGCTTTATCTATTTGGGTCTAGGCTCTCTTTTCTTGCAGTGCAACAGTCTACAAATGTATCATGCTTCACTGATCTCATGTAAAAACTTAATAATTTCATTGTCAGATGTGGCACATCTAGGTTTGGCTCAGGCTACCATAGATGGTCTTATAACAAGCAATACTAAACACCAAACTACTAACATTCTACTGTAAGTTTGCATTAAGTGCATGGGTAGAGACACTTTAATCAGATATCGCTACTTGACCAGTGTATAGCAATGTAGACCACAGTCTGTAAATTCATATTAAAAGCTCAATTATATTATGTTATATACAGTATATCGCTGTGGTCCTTCACAGCATTGTCAATTATATAGTCAACAGAAAATGAAAATACCTGAGTAAAGAAATAACTGCTTATTGTGTGTTTTGGCATGTGAAAACACACACCCAAATCCCAACAGAATACCAAAGATAAAACTGATAATATCTCATGAAATAGGAAATGCACATTACGATGCCCAGAAGGGCCTCTAACCCCGGCCCTTGTATCATACGCATCGCAGATCCATTGAATTAAAATTCAATAACATCTAGCCTGTTCCCCGAATCGTTTTGCACCGCTGAACTGTGATATGAATTCCATTCTCCAATCAAATACAGGTATCATTTTCCTAGTGCACTTTCAACCAATCAGAAATGCCCAAAATAAATCTGAAGTTTGCCAACGTGAACCTCTCATGATTCATTAATGATCTGAACTCAGCAAAACACATTCTAATAAGAGAAAATATTTGTTTTTCCATTTCCCAAACTGTTTCCAGGGAATCAGCGTTAAAACTATTCAATCACTGTTTTCCGTAATAGTACGGTAAACATTATACATTAAATGTTCCATTATATCTACTACAATCTAATCTACCATGCTGTAGCACATTTTTTATGCAGGACTTCATAGATAGTGCTTTTTGTCACATGAAGACCCTTACGTTAATTAACAGGAGAACATATTTCCATCTCTCCCTCATCTCCCTGGCTCGGTTCTCTGTTCAGCGAGCTGAGTCACTCACAGTATCCTCTCGTTTTCCTCTAAATAAGACATGCAGCTAATTCCAATTGACTAGATAGATTTCCACAACTCAAACACTGGCAGTTTAATGAGGGCGAGTCACAATCACATGGCGCACCATGCCCCTTTGCCTCCTAACCCCTCTCTGAGAACCACTGCTTCTCATTCTCAGCCCATGGAACAGCTCCCAGATATTATCCAGCCAGCAATTACAGAGGAAGTATGGAGAGCGATGTGTCATCCATTCTGGCGTGCTGACGTTCAGTGAAAAACAGGGGTGTTTACTGAGAAGGGGTGCCATTTACCAGGGTAAATATGCGTGTTCTGGGCCGGTGAGGGGTTGATGGTTCTGCGGCAGTGTGACATCTGATATACGGGCTGTATGCAGCGAAAGGGGAGATCAAGGCCACTCCCATCAGTCATCCAGATAATCTCTCCACCCGGGAGAAACAAATGATGACTGCACGCTAGCTTCAATAGCCTGTCGCACATCTTCATCTCGCTCATTTACTCTGCAGCTAAATGCTCTTATTTTTCTGAGTGTTTAAATCTCGATTCTGTGCCTCTGGGATTAAAGCTACCTCAAACTACTGTATAGCTGTGCCTTTATTGTAAAATATGTGATAAAAATTACACGTTTGAATCGACAAAATAAACTACAAATAGCTCAGCAGAGGCCCGCTCGTCCTTGGACGGAGTCACCTCCAGCGAGGTATTATGTGCATTGTGCTCTCCAGTGTAATTATTATAAACAGCTATTGATCCCACCTGGAGAATTGGCCCAAGTCAGCAACTTTATCAACAGCTGGAAAGAAATGAAATTACATTTTTTGATGGATGCACCTGTCAGACAAAAAGAAAAGCGAGCGCCAACAACATCGAGGGCTGCAGCAGCTCTCTCCGAGTGCAGCGATCGTTGTTGCGGAGTATGTTAATGTTATTGCCCATGGAGCGAACACTGTATTATTTATTTATATACCTGGAGCACCTCTGGAACACTCGGAGGTTACTAATTTGTCTCTTTCCCGGTGACGTGGCCTCACATTCTTTTAATGCTCTCTTGTTAACTCCAGCCCAAGCGATTGAAACCTAATTCCCGTGAGCAGAGCGGGCACGAGAAGCAACCCTTACACCGAGACTGCTAATGAGATCCCAGCGAGGTACTTCATAATGAAACATCTACGAGGCCAATTGTCCATCACTAATAATCATATGGTAATCACCTCGAGAAAAAAAGAGAAAAACCTGCATGAAGGAACACAGTTCTGCTCATTTTCTCTCCCTTCCCCGGGAAAAGAGGTGAATGAAAGCGCATACACTAATGACGCAATGACAATGCAAATGAAGGACAGAACAGGAAAAGAAAATAAGTGAAGCATTAAAACTAGGAAAAGAACTCAGGGGGCGGGAGAGATAAATGGATGAAAGCTGTCGAACGAGACACGACAATCCTCACATTTTATACGTGATTGATGAACAAAGAGTCCATCGGAAAAAAAAAGAAAAAAAGAAAGAAATAACCACAACACAGTCCAGCATCAATAAATGATGAACTGAAACAGTTGGTGGTTGGTTGGTGCTGGTGTGGTAGCTAATGGAGGCCTAATGTAGCTGCCAACCAATGGATCATTCATCATAATGCTCTCTCTTCATTTACACACAGCGCAGCGGGTTCGGGGACTGCATTAGCACCGACACTGTTGCGCCACTCTGGGGCTGGAAAACAGGAGGCCCTAATGGAATTTAAATTGCTGTCATCCAAAATCACAGTGTGGCAAATAATGAGGACACAAGGGAACCAAGGGCTTCAATACATATCATTCAAGTCTTGGGCAACAAGAAGTACAGAAAGTCTTTCAGTATACTATAGAAAGTCATGGGCGAATGGTATTGTAGTTGTGCTATGGAGGTTTTACCTACCTGTAACACTGCCAAAAACCACTGAGTCACTTGAAAGTTAGCGGAAGGGAATTGCGATACAAAATGTCAAAAGAGCAGGATGTACAGATTATTATCATTACAGTGTCTCCTTCATGGCTGTCTGGATAATAACCTCTTTTAAGGATGTTCAACTCCACCATTGTTATGAAGATAAAAATGTGATAGCCTATATGAATGCATTTATTTTCAACGTTCCCACATTTTACCTTTCTAGATGTTTTCATGGTCCAGCTACAACGGTAAAAAGGAAAGCCTTCGTGTCACTGGGAACCAAACGGGTACATTAGTCGTATAATTGTGGTCCAGCGAAGCTGCTGAGCGTTTCCAGAGAAGCCATTATGCGTCCAGAGGGCCAGTATACTTGGACCAGCAATGGGTCAATAACAGAGTAGAGATGAGCCAGGATAAACAAGAGGTCATGGTGTCACTTGGTTTGGCACTAGTAAGTGACCCCATAAATACACAGCAACCCCCCCATAGACACACACACACACACATATGACCACTGGGCTGTGACAGTGGTAAAAGCAAAACAAATTGTTCATTGCTGCTTCATATAATCACACTACCCTCTGACATTCGTAGACAACACTTTAAAGCAACTATGTATGATCTTGTCTGCCACTAAGCTGTCCGGACCAAAACAAATGCTTTGTTTGCCATACACACACACACACTAGGGCTGGGCGATATGGACCAAAAATCATATCCCTATCTCATATCATATATATTTAGGTTTAATACTGATACACAATATATATATTGGTATTTTCTATAAAGTATGTTAAATGTTCAGGAGGAGAAAAAATAGGAAATCTGACGGAAGTGTGACTTTTTTTTTTTTTTTAGCGACTTAATAGTAGTTGTATAGAAGAGAGGTTGTGACTATTGCAGCTATAATGATCAAGTATTTCTGATTATGAATTTAATCCACATTTGTTTCTGATTTCTGGTACCTTGTAACACTAGCTGGCTACCTGTATCTGTCAGAAAAGGAAATTGAGCATGTGACTCAGTATCTGCTGTCTCATTGGCTACTCTGAAAAAAGATGCGAATATAACTATATCGATATAAACAATATTGTCTAATTTTATATCTCTTTTGGAAATATACAGATATAAATTAAATATCACACGCTGACAATGTTAAGCCTGATTGTGATACATTTGGATGGTTTTGCTATTTTTAGACTAGTCTAAGTTTAAATTTTGTTTAAACGACATCCCTAATAAAATCACATCTGATTTCACAGCAAAACAGCAGCAAAATGTCCTTTTCATAAATGCGTACTTTATGTAGTGTGTGTGTGGTGAAACATCTTTGTGAGCATGCAGTAGCCTTCTAGCCTGCACCTGACATCTCATTTAGTCTACTTACTGTACAGTATCTGTTAATCTGCTGCTAGTGTATCTCCTTGCTAATGGCACTGTGGTAATTAAGCTAATGTTGGTCTTCAGCAGATGAAGTTTAGAGACTTGCCATATAAACATTAGGTTGCTGCGGGCGTCCATGCAATGGGACAGATGCAATGGGACACATTTAGATTGGAAGTTGGGAATACTGACTCGTAAATATGGAAGTGCAATTTGCAATGGATTGCAGCATAATCCCCTGCTAATGATTTGATTGACAACAGCTGGTACCACCTCTATGACAAACCAGTTTGAATACAGTTTCCAGGGTTATGCAAAGCAGCGGAAATCATGTACCTTGCAAAATCACAAGGTGGCTCAAAACAATGTGTTACATGATTGCATATTGGAATCAGTCCTATCAATTTGTGTAGTCAGAGACAAAATGCTGCTCATTCGACTATGACTTTTAAGATGGAAAAAAAAATAACAATACTGGTTTCCACTTAATGAAGGATAGGTTTGTGATTCATTCTGAGTTGCAGGATATACGTTAAACTTTAACATTCACATTTGCCTCCCTGCAAGTGTAGATGTCTAATCCAAACAGCAGCACACACACACACAAACACAGAAATGTGCTAGTTGCATCTACAGAGTGGCACTGGGTTTCAAAATGAACGTTATGCAAGCATGTTTAACTGACCAGCTCATTACAATGTGCTAACTGGCTATGGAGCAACACACGTGGGGGCAGAAATGAGATGGCAGCCTCCAGACTTGTTAGTTTGAGTGAGGCAATTAGTGTATCATTGTAATACACAATAATCTGTGTTTGACTGCATATTTCACAGTAAGTGTGTGTTTACTTACTGTACTCGATCTACATTCTTCAAAATTCCTCGCCACAATCACTTTGCTACGCTCACAAATCGTTTCGTAACAAATCCCCCATGAAAGTACTGTCAAATGCTCAGCGCTCAGAGCTTTGACCCTTTGCGATCATACCAAATCACATTTTACAAGTATCAAAATACACAGTATGTAAGTATATAAGGACAAATTCCAGGTTTATAGTAAATAGGTCAGCATGTTTTGGGTAGGACGAGATCAAATGTATAGCATCTGCTGCAGCCAAGAATAGTGCTGTAATGATCAGGGTCCTCTTGTTTGTGTGCGTGCGTGTGTGCGTGCGTGCGTGCATTTGTGTGTGTCTGTTTTCCTTTGCTTGTCCAGTGTCTTCTGCTGGCATAACGAGTCACTAGCCTAAGAGTATACACTCTTAACCACCCTGAATATCTGTCCACATAGAAGCACAATAAAGTGTCACAGTTTGCCTCTTGTCTAAAAGGTGCTTTCTGTGCTTTCTGCAGCACGGTATTGCCAGTGGGATTCTTTATTTATATGTTTGTACAGCATTAAATACGCCTGATGTCTAAACACTGTATATCATTATATTATACAGTGTTTTTTAGGTGAAAAACATTACAGTATGTCCGAAAAAAGTGTTGTGTGACTGTTTAGTTCTACAAACGACATCCGACATATCAGGTCAAATATTTTCTGGTTAATTGTTAAAGTGTTAAATATAGAGGGCAGGATACGGTGGTTAAGATTCAGCCACAGTACAGCATAATTAGGTAGCTTGAGCAAGAATAACTACTGCTCCTTAATACTTGTCACTGCTAGTCGTTTTGGATGATAGCGTTTGTGAAATACCCTAATTGTAGTTTTAACACACTGGTTGACAATTGCGTGAAACCAGCTCAGTACGGCAGCTGTTGTTGCACATGCTGACATGCATAAATACGATTAAAACAACATATTTCTTACTGTACTTTGTGGTGCAGACATGAAATGCCACCTGTGGTTTATCTGCTTCTTCAGACTACACAATGCAGAATAAAAAAAAAAGTGCACTAAAAATATTGTGTAAGATTAACATTAAATCACATGCAGTGACTATTTTATGTCATGCACTCTGGTGTTGATACTGCTTTATATACTGCTATGTCAGCGAATCACAGTGGACCATAATATCTAATAGATGTTATGACCCACCTTTGTCCAACAAGAGTGTTATTTGGATAAATAATGCTTGTGCTCAGCACACAATGATCACCTAACAAATGTGCTTGTTTCGCAGTAATGATTCTAATAACACTGTGAGGGCCCCTTCAATGCATCCAATGCAATGTACAGTTGACTACTGTGCAATAAACACAGGGCACAGTGTGTATGTGTGTCTGTGTGCGTGTGTGTGTGTGTGTGTGTGTGTGTGTGTGTGTGTGTAAGTGAGGGCAACAGAGCGCAAGAAAGCACCAAGGTCTTTCCATACTGTGAATATGTTGTGTTATTGTGTGAAGCATTTCCAATGTTACATGCTCCTTTTAAAAGGCTGCGTTTGAGGTGAGTGAATCGCTTTAATGAAAAGAGGATCTGAGACAGGAGAACAGAGAAAGCAACAACGAAAACAGAAAGACAACAGAGCGGATTTGCGGAAGCGAGAAAGCGCACACTTTGAGACGGTGGTGCGGGGGAATAAACGGATGGAAGACAGAGCGAAATTGAGGGAGGAAAACCCCCACAGACCTGAAGACTGTTGCAGAATTGGAATCAGGGGTCTTGACGTGGCGTTGGCGACAGCAGCCCTAAAGCTGCCCGACACCTGACATGTTTCATCTCCAGACGTGTCACATCCCCTGCCTCAGCCCTACAGCCACAGATACGGCCGCACGGCCCAACAGAACTGACAGGAATTATCCCAGACACAGAGACATTGGCCCTGCACGTGCTGAGAAGAGTCCAGAAAGCAGCCTTTTCCTCGTCAGATCTAGCCATATCGCTGATGCAAAGACGACCCCGAATCCATTACAAGCCAATTATATGTGCTGGGGCTAGGGGCCCGGGCTGGGCATTCACTCGTGAACTGCAGTGCTTAATCCACAAAGAGGAACTAATAGGAAATTTGAAAATAGAATCCACACTTGAGTAACTTCGGAGGGATTTGGCTGGATTAATGAACTGTCAGGCTCAGTGTCAACATGCTGGAAAGTACAATCCTATACCAACCTCGGTAGGCTCTTTCGACCTCCCTCCCTCTAGCTCATTCACACAGTAAATAAACATCTGAAAATATGTGCATTCTCTCCTCCTCCTTCTGCCTGACACCCAGTGACTACGTTTATGCACACACTGTATGCCAGTAAGGTTCTGAATATGTCAGTATCCTGAATGGCACTATATTCCACTGCTACTGTATATGGAATATGGACACATTTTGAATTCAGAATATGGCTGTATTCCCGGAGACACAGGGCTAACAAAGGATTCCTTGTGTTAAATATTCTCCACTAGTGTTGCCGCACTTTTTCCCCGCCGGTCGTTAAGTCCCATGCAGACATTCTCAGAGACATATGGTATCCACGGAGACGTGTATACAGTACGTGTACACACACACACACACTACTGCAGGCACAGACAAACAACACACTGGGCCGAGGGCTGTTTCCACATGACCGAAGAACATTACTAATCCCTCGTGCCTTTCGCCACATACCCCCTGTGGCAAAGGCACCGCATGCCCCCCCCCCCCCATGCCTCTGTCTACTGGGACCAGTGCTACAATCACTGCATCTAACCAGTCACACTCCACAGACTTACAGACAGAGAAGAAGGAATATGAGAGAGAGAGAGAGAGAGAGAGAGAGACCTTCTCTTGTCAAGCTGACAGCCTCAGAGAGCACTGGTGAATAAGGCTCATACAATTGATTTGCCGATATGGGATCACGGCCAGGGCAGACAGTGACATAGAAGGGAATATTCAAACATGTTTGAGCTCAATACATGGCTTTCCCGTCGTCCGACCATACACTTTAAAGGAGAGCTCCTCGATTTGTGCCTGGAATCGCTGTGCAGTTTAAAAACAGTGTCACAGAAACTGTGTTGTTTGTGTTTGAATACATTAGCCTCTCCCAGACACAAGTGTTTTGTGCGGGAGTTTGGCACAGCCACTTCTCTACCTGAGTCTACCTTTAAAATAAATGCCCTGTGCCATGGAAATTAAAAGCGTAACTCCTCGCAGACAGCAGATTTTCTTAGAAGTGGAGGAGAAAAAATAAGCCTCGCTCTCTCCAGACTGAATCACAAAAACAACAGCGCAAAAGCAGCTCCACCTGGAGCGTGAATGGCTAAATGTGTCATGCTGCCATCAGTGCATTTTGTGCTTGTGTGTAGGATTAGCAGTCCAAACAGACAGTAGCAGCTGTGGGAAGCTATTACCCCACGGGAATCTTCCCACCAACCTGAACCTGTAAGCCACAGTGATGAATGAGGGTGGTCCTAGAAGACAGAAAGGGATAGATGAGCCCTGGCTTTAATCTACATCGTACCACGTTTCCCATTGGTATGAATCCAGCTGCAGATGCTACCGTAACAGATGCTACTGTACAGAGCTATACACACTCAGGGTGCAGGGTTTGTAAGATGTCTTCTGGATGTCAAACTAAATGTTCACCAGGACTTTATGGGTGTGTATTGCCTGCTGCCTCTTCCCCATCTCTCTCTCTCTCTCTCTCTCTCTCTCTCTCTCTCTCTCTCTCTCTCTCTCTCTCTGTTTGTCCATTATTAGTTGCCTCCCCCACTGTATCAATCTCACCTCCTCTCAATCTGTCTCTTTCGCTCTTTGCGCTCTCTCTGCACAATCTCTCTCAACTGTCTCTCCATCCGGAACCCTCTGTGGATTCCATCACACTATTTCTTCCTTTCCCGTAAGGCATCCTCCCTTTTAGTTTAAGTTTTACTGCAAGGGCTCTTGAGCCAGGGGTTCTGCAGACCCTAGAAGCATCCGTTGATATACTACAGGAAGTTTTCCAAGTCAATTGTATGAGACGGGGAATGTTTGTATTCTGTATTGTGCTGAAATGTTACGAACCAGATTCTCGATGCCTGGTTCATTGCCTGGTTCTGTTATTAAACAGTGGAATATACACGCACGCACACGCACACATAAGACTTGTGACTGGAAAAGGATTAATTTCTCTGTCTTGCTCTAGGTGGTGCGTGTGTGTGTGCGTGCGCGCAGTGCCTGTACTATATGCAAGCATGCACATACAGTATTTACCCCCCAGTAGTAGGGTGAGAATAAATACATATATACATACACAGATGTTCCTGGCCTGCCCTTGTGTCCTGGCCTACTCATACATCAGGCACTGTATCACGGTGCATTAAACAATAGGAAATACATTGCGTTAATGTGGCAGGTGGGACTAACACACAAAGCTCCAATGCGCCCAATGACGGCCGCTTCATTCTGCTCTTTATTATTGATTCCCCCGCCCTGCACGCCAGCAGCACGCATGATCCATGTTTTCCCATTTACTTGTCAGATTTTATGTTCTCAGACACAATACTGATCTAATAAAAAGCAGGCTTAGACCCGTTCTGGCCATTTGCCACCTGCTAATACAAACCTATTGTCTCATCCCTGCCTGGACTACAGCGCACTGCATCAGTGTGGAGAAGTCCAACAATCAGCCTTGGGCTTGCTCGCAGTGAGCTGCTGGTTAGGGTGTGTGTGTGTGTGTGTGTGTGTGTGTGTGCTTGTTGTCGGGTGGTGGGTGCGTCCTCCGGGGTAACAGAGACAAGTTACCTGTACATTTCTCTTTCCAAATGAAGTTAGATAGGAGCCTTGCTTGGCTCAGTCGTTAATACGACTCTGCGCTTCAGACGGCAAATGAAACTGCACTTAAGTCGATTAGGTAGCTTTTAGAAGCCGCAGCGTTTGCCCTGGGGAGCTTTGTGCGGCTTTCAAACGGGAAGCCCAGCCCTGCAGGGTTGCTGCAGGAGCTGCAGCACGACAACACCGATGTCAGTGAGACGATGACTGTCAAATAACAAACACGCCAATTTGTATGGGTATTTAGCCTGGCACGGCCTTAAACCAGATTGATACAGTCATTACGCTCACTGGCGGTTCAGGGATGGATCGCTATTCAAAAGCCCTTTAATCTTCATATAAACATATTTACCCAGGGATCAAAACATGTCAATTTGGATGGCTCATAAGTGCTAGGTGAATCCCACATATCCCCTGCTTCACCTATCACACATTAGCGGTACACAGAAGATACAAACACCATTTGGTTTGTTGTCTGGGTGGTCTAAACAATATTCATCCCATTGGCCGTTACTGTACATCTCTCCTTTTCCCGTGTCAAGTTTCTGATACGTTATGTAAAGGGATAAAAAGAATAAATATTAAAGATGGGATCTCTCAGTAGTGCTTACGCTAGCAACATCAGTCAATTAGTCATGGAGTCATGCAGCAGTCAAATGGATCTTCTTCACGATGGTCTTAACGAGGGGCACGCACGACAAGCGACCGACAGCTTGTTAATTTAATCCTTTCGGGTTTACTAGAAGTGGAATCAGATGTGTGCGTGTGCATGCGTGTGTGTGTGCATGTGCGTGTTTGTGACCTGCTTATGTCCTCAAAGACATATTAGAGGAGCACACAAATGCTTATGCTGTGCACCAAATTATTCAGAGAATATTCCTAAACTTCCTGTGACCAAGTCCACATTTGTTTGGTCCGATTATGTTTAAAGCCTCCGCGGCGCCAAACAGAACCTCGTCAATACCTCTCTCCCATCCCCCCCATCCCCCCCGACCCCCCGCAGTTATTTTACGCAGTTGCTCCAATTTCCCCTTCTCTGACTCATTTTATACAATAGGCATAACCCTCGCACACACACACACACACGCACACACACACAAACAAAACCCTAGTCAGTAGGTAGAGTCTAATGAGGATGGCACATGCTACTGTATCCGGGTGTGGGAGGCATTGCTGTGTTTTTGCCTGGTTCAGCTACAGCACAACAGCCTTGGCTGGCCACCAAACTAATGAGTGTGAAGGCTGGTTTGTGAGTGCGGGTTGTTGCGGGGCACAGGCGTGGGTGTAGCACAGCTTAATGTTCACTACTGTTTGTCTTCCTCTACACTATCAGTTTAAGTACAGCCACCATTTAAATATACCTGAAGGCTTGCAATAAAGTATGTGCTGCCGCAACTCAAACATTCAGTGCCAAACTCACAGTTTATGTTTTAACACAACGTGCACACAAGCACGCAAAACGTAGTGCTACGGCTTTGTTGATGGAAGCGGTGTTCGCCACTTTGTTTATATTCCTATTTACGGAGACAGGGCTGTGTGGAAGTATCAGATTGTATTTTCAACAGAGCAATAGCTGACTATACCTTCAGTCTACACTAATTAGTCTTCCATGACCAGCACCATTAGCTGCCTGCCTGCCTCCATCCTTCTCTCTCAGTTCCAGCTCATCTCCAGCCAGAACTTAAGCTCTGACCCTCTGGTCACGGTTGCCTGGCTGCCTTGCCCTAACCCCCCTATATCCCTGGATATCCAGTCAATAAACGTCTATTTCTCTAACCTACACTTCCTGTGTCCGCACTGGAGTCCACCACAGTAGACTGGAACAAAACAATATTTATCATATCATTTCTAGTATATTAAAGGATTTTGAAATGTGTATGTATGAATGTATTGCATTGATAAAATACATTTAAAATACATTGACTTGTCATCCAGAAGAAAGGGATAACACGTATAGTACTGTACATAAACAAATGACAGTGTATGTAAGTATATACCTGTATGTACTGCCCACGTTTTAAGCTTTTGAGCTAACTACTGTATAAATAACTTTGGATAAAAGTGTCTATTACTGTAAATTATTGATAATTGATATCATGGAAATGGCATACTTTTTGTTGTCCTGTGAAATGCAATGCGAAGACCTATAGAGGTAGTGTAAGTGACTTATAGTGTATGATGGGCTATACAGCCCAACATACACTATAAGTCCAGGAAGCAATCGAAGAGATCAGCCCACATTCAGGCCCATTATCTATATAAACACCATGTACCCATTCAATATATTTAGAAAACAGGTCTCTATACCATGCAGTCTGCTGGTCGCTGTGTACCAAACTGTGTACCCAAACAGTCTTTGGGGTTTATATGCTTTCTTCAGACCAAAGCTCACTCTTATCCTTGAGGTCTATTTTCTCTCAATGTAATCTTCCAGTCATATCCCAACCAAGGGAACTATTCTTGACCTCTTTGTGTTACTGCTTTTAAGCAACATTGACTGTATGTGTGTGTGTATGTATGTGTGTGTGTGTATATATATATATATATATATATATAAGTTCACTTCCACTTACTTAAAATGAAAAGTTCAGAAAGAAAATAAGATGTCTCTGCTGAAAGAACAATAGAAATGCTTGTGATCCAGTTTAAATAATGTGCTTGTTCTACACTCTGTACAGTACCAAGTCATCCCAATTTTTGCTCTTTGAACTGTAATTACTGTAGACAGGCTACATTACTCAAGGCAAATGTTTATGAAAAGCTACAAGTGTAACTTGTTGAGAGAGGAAGACAAATGCATTTAGAGAGCAACAAGCAAACAAGAGATTCAGAGACAGACTAGGATTTTTGTACAGTAATTGTAGCAAAATAACAATGTGCAATTGGCATTGGCTAAAAAGCAATCACTTCAACATCCTCGTAATTTTTCTAGTAGAACAATCATGTTTTAAAAACATGTAGAAGTTTCTTTTACCCAGAAATATGCCCCTATTTTACTATAATAACAATAACAATACTGTAACGCTGGGATGGTGAGGCGAGTGCAAATGAGCAAAAAACAACACAGATGCCGGAAAAGCAACGAGCCCCACGGCTCGTCCTTTAATTAAACTGAAAAGAACTCAAACAGCGAATACAAACTCAAAATAAACAGGCGTGCACAGTCACGTAATCTAGTAAGAACAGAAAACATGAACAATAACCCACACCCTTTCCCGGTAGTCCCCAGCCTATATGCCCTCACACCCACACGGCTGAAGGCAATCGATCTGATTGCACGTGTGGGTGTGAGGTGCTGGGGATCCGGACAGTCCTTCCCCGGTCGTACCACACCGGCGAGACCACGCAGATGTTACAAATACAATATTTTTGCAAACCTTAAAGGTTTAAAGGTTACTTGGTGTGAATGCAGATAAATGATGCTTACATTGCGTATGCTTCAGCTAGTCCCGCTATTCTACCAATATTTAGCTTTCTCTTCACCCATGCTCCATGTTGGAACATTTTATTCCTCAACATATTCTGATACATTAAAAAAACAATATATAGCATTTCCATTGCTCCAAGTTCACTAGTACATGTTTTTCCACTAAGTCACCCAACATTCCTTCTCTGAAATGTTTTCAAGTCCAGAAGATAGAAAACAATCGTCGTTGAACCCCCTGTCCTGCTTCCACCTTGATCCACACCATCCATCTCTGTTTTAAGTTTTCACAGTCCGAGCACATCCACAAGGCAATGGGAAGCCACCCTGGGATTTATGATGCTCCACTCAATATTTCCTCATCAGACACAAGTGGCAGAACAACAGTGAGGAGAGGATAGTGGCAGGCTCATATACAGGACTGCACACTGTACAGTTTCTGTACAGTGTGCTCTTAGCAGCTAAGCTCTTGCCTTGTAAAACCATCCATGTTTGCAAAAATCTGCCATTTCGGAGCCAGTTGGAATGGTTAAAACAAGAAAAACATCTAAACAATACCAATCCAGTCCAGGTAGGTAGTTCAGTTGATGCCAACAGTAATATACCTTTTTCACAGTGACCCAGAACTGCTGTTGATGGGGAATCACCTTGTGCCTTGTCTAAACTAATTGTTTAAATTCTTACGTCCACACAAGTGTTTGGAGTTCATTAGACTTGGTTGATCAGACTTGTTTTTAGATGTGAGCGTACGTGCCCAAATTGAATTATACCTTTCTATGTTTACAGGCTGAGGAGAGATAGGAAGACAGATCTGTAGCACTCTGGGTAGTGGTCTTTAGAGGTCCACTAAACCCAAACACCTGAAACCCAAGCAGCTCTGGGTCCAACATTTTATTTTTGACTGATCACGGTTGAGTCTGACATAATTGTGATGATTTTCTGGTAGATCGCAATTTCAAGGTAAAGTCAGCTATTGCAAGCTAAATGTATCAAATTCAACAAATATCTGCTTGCATTTCTATGCTAGCTTACCGTTCTCTGTGTGTGTTAAAAAAATAACTACTTCTACACGGCCCTGGCTCTGTAAATATGAACATAAACAAAGTGGCGAACACCGCTCGCATCAACAAAGCCGTAGCACTACGCTTTGCTTCACAATGCATTTTGACGTGTGAGGCTCCGCCGCAGAGGACCGCAGATGACACTGCTTTGATTTGAAGTTAGCAAGAATGACTTGACCTTTAATTGGACTTACTGGACTTGATTGGACCTATTCATTATTTATTAAATGTGCTTATATTTTATCTCGATCTACCGGGCAACTTTTGTTCCTATCCTCACCTATGGTCATGAAGGGTGGGTCATGACCAAAAGAACGAGATCAAGGGTACAAGCGGATTAAATGGGTTTTCTCAGGATGGTGGCTGGCATCTCCCTTAGAGAAGGAGCCAGTTGAGGTTGTATGGGCATCTAGTAAGGATGCCCCCTGGGCGCCTCCCTAGGAAGGTGTTCCAGGCACGTCCAGCTGGGAAGAGGCCTCGGGGAAGACCCAGGACTAGGTGGAGAGATTATATCTCCACAATGGCCTGGGAACGCCTCAGGATCCCCCAGACAGAGCTTGCTAATGGTGCTCGGGAAAGGAAAGTTTGGGGTCCCTTACTGGAGATGCTACCCCCGCGACACTACTCCGGATAAGCGGGTGAATGGATGGATGGATGGTGTTCATATTTAATTATATAAAATAATTATTATGTATAGGAAACGGCTGCCATCCAATGACAAAAGTAAGCAAATTTCCTGGACCCATGAAGACCTATACTTGAAAAAGGCTAATCAGGTGCATGTGCCTTAAATATCTGCCCCCCCCATAGGTCTTGTTCCAATTGGCTTAAGGTGGTTCAGTCAGCTGTTAACGACTTGATTGACATTCATTAGCACTCTTCTATGACATACTACTAATGAGTTTTCAGTCTGATATGCAGAATGAAACAAATTAGGGGGCATACAAATTCAATATGGGTTTTCCAGCCTAGCTTGGCTTATCTTTTACAAGCATGCAGTAATCTCAGTTGAATGTGTTGCTTCATTAATTATATTGATTGAACGATGATTATACTCACCTTTCCTAGGTTAGGAGAGTAAGGGTGATACTGTACAAGCAATGTAGCAGTGAAGAAATGGAGCTAGATGAGAGCTACAGTATTTTATAATTCCACCAGTCTCAATGCACGATCTTGACAATTCACGTGAATGACAAACATGTAGGCTATACTACAGGAACAGCAATATCCTTACATAACAGGGTAAGTCAGCCTACATTGTTTTATTTTAAGATAATGTTTAGTTATGACTTCCTATAGTTTTCATTATCTTAGCTTGCTTTAGACATTTGTTTAGCACCAGGATTTGTTTCACATCAATCTGGATCTCATAATCGCACAACATAAACTTTACTGTACCATACAGTAAAGTTAGTTTTCGTCTTGGATCATCAGATACCTTTGATGTCCAGTTCTTGTGTTTATGTTGGTATCTCCTCTATCTTTTTATGCTTCAGAAAAGCGAGAAAAAAAAACATGTAAAACCATGTAAAACCATGTGTAGTCTAAAACATGCACCATTTCGGCAATTCCTCTAAAAACTTGACAATAAGATTTACGTAATTTATGGTTGCAGACATCGGACGTAAAATTTAAACATAATTACTTTCTTTACGAAACTGGGGGGAATGTGTGCCCCCGCCGCCCCTGCTGCGCCCCAGTATGATAGAATAGTGGATAGGCAAGTTAGTTTTAAAGTGTAATTTACTTTTAGCTGAAAGTTTGAGTTTGATCACCAATATGCCTGGTCTAACCTCGTTGAGCAAAATGTTAAAGGACCAAAAAAGCAGGTTGCCTATAGTGAACACATGTCTAAAAATAAAGTTTACTGTATATAATTAGAGCATTACCCTCCATGACATAACTTCAGTGCCTTCAGATTGTTGAGATTAACCATATGGCTTAATACTAATGGAATCATTAACACATTCCAACATCAGTGACGGCTCCTGCTCCAAAAATTTGGGAGGGCAATTGTTTTGGTGACCCATTCAATAGCCTAGGTAAATT
>JAODUK010000004.1:673315-686887 GCA_027564635.1 Typhlichthys eigenmanni | reverse complement strand
GTCCCCTGCTGGAGCTGCTGCCCCCGCGACCCGACTCTGGATAAGCGGATGAAGATGGATGGATGGATGGATGGATATTACAATGTATTATAATGTTTACACAAATCGTTCAAAATTCAAGTTCAAAGCAAACATGTATGTCACGAATGTTCAACACTGTTTGCCAATTCTGAATGCACATAAGGTGTATACATGGAGCAGTATCCTGGGTTGTTTTGGAGTACTCCACCTAGCAAAACAGGGTTTTTCAAAATTGGGATATGGTGTTTACATGCACAAATACAAAAACAGGATACTTAAAAACCGGAACATGTGTGTCTGTACAGTGCCTTGTGTGTTGGTTGCCTAATACTCAGTAAAGGACTGTGTTTTCAGATACGTGTGACTTTGGAGAAGAACCCAGAGCTGGGTTTCAGTATATCAGGAGGAGTGGGGGGCAGGGGAAACCCCTTCCGTCCAGATGACAATGTAAACACACACAACAAGCTTGGTTTCGTATTCCTCTAGTGTCTCCAGTTAAACACACAATGAGGATGATACCATGAGTATGGACTTCATGTATTGATTCGTGCACTCTTTCTGTGTCACATCAGGGTATTTTTGTGACAAGGGTCCAGCCAGAGGGAGCCGCATGTAAGATTCTTCAGCCCGGAGATAAAATCCTCAAGGTACCGTGCTAATTGTGAACATGTGTCAATGTATCCTCAGCTAAACTGCTCAATAAAATGTTCACCACTAAATGTGACTTTTCGCAGGCAAATGGGTACAGCTTTGTGAATATTGATCATGGAAACGCTGTCTCCCTTCTGAAGACATTTGCCAACACTGTGGATTTGATTATTGTACGAGAAGTTCTTGCATAGAGCTTTTTGTTTTTAGTCTGAGGTGAAACTGACCGCCTTGTGGACAAAAAAAAAGGATTTGGAGCAAACCACAGAAAACTATGTTCACTCTTGTATTTTTCTATACATAAGAGACTGTTCTATCAATGCCTATTCTGACTATTTATGTCAAAGTATCTTCAGAGCCTTGATAAAAAGGGGGAACCACAACACATTTGAAAGGAAGGAGCAAACATCTGGGAACATGCGTCCTCGAGAGACCTTCACTGTGGTATGAAGTATTTTTATATAAAGGACGCTGAAGGTATGACATGGCTGATGCATACAAGTGCTGTGCTCTCTGTACAGATCTTTTTATTAATATAAATATCATATCCAAAACACATTAACCTTTGATCGTTAGTTGAGTTTGATGCCTGTAGCGGGGCATGCACTGCAGTTGACCACTAGGGGGCAGGGCTCCCTTTTTTGTGATTTGCATTTAGTTTTTCTCTGTGGGTTTTCTTGTATCTTTTTTAAAGCTGTTGAAACCACTCATGGGCTCGATGTGAGGTCTGATATGGAGGACAATGTTATGTGCTGTCTGTCAAGATGAATGTAGAACATGTTGGTGTGCGTTTTTATTGTTTTTCACCTTCATGGAAAGCTTTTTTGTTTTTCTTGCAAGTTCAGAAGATCCCATATGAGGTTAAGAGTGCTAATGTGCATCTCACTCCATAAACATGTGAATATGCTACAGCATATAGACAAGGCTGGTATTCATCCTATGTACTCCTCTAGGCAACTGAACTACCTGCTTGGAATATCACATAACCAAAAGACCACTTTCTTTGCCGTCACCATTTTGCTTGTGAGGAGAAAAAAAAAAACACATTCTCCATATGACACATACTGGATCACAGCATATTGGATGCTGGGGAAATGCTTTATGCATGTGTTAATTGTTAAGTCCAGAAAATGGAATGGGGAAAAAGGTATTATGGGAAACAAAGGGGGTTGGATCTGCTTGGCCTTACCATAGGTTTCAGTTAGACCAGGAGAAGAGGTTCTGCTAGTTAACCAACGCATGCCTGAACATATGGACACATGCTTGACCCAAGAGGTAACTAAGGAATTAGGTCATAATCAGATACATTTTAAAAGTAACCATTGTTGACAGGGATTGTATTGCAAGGGTTTCAATATCTGACATTTTAACTGGTGTGGGGAAACAACCAGAGTTTGCCTTTGTTTTTTGTTTGTGTGTACATAAGCGCATTTACTTTTTCATACTGTATGTGATGTTGGAACAGTGTCTCATTTGATTTAATTTCCTGTAGAGAAGATTTCATGTCAAGTGCCATAGACCTTGAACTGTTTTGAATAGGGGGTATCAATTCCCCAAAGAACCAAGCAATATTCACATATTTACAACCAATCAAATACTCATATCTGAGGAAATGTACAGCATTATAGCTCAGCAGCAATAGACAAAGTCTTTATTTTCATTCTAAAAATAAAACCACAACAAAATATAAAAAAAAATCTGATAACATTTTTAAAAACACACTTTTAGTAACTCCTGGTTTTACATGGTTTTTATATTAAGGAAATACTTTTTGTAATGAAATGGCACATTAATACATAGTGCTGTTTAATTTAATGGCATTGTATAATGGTGGATACTCTTGTCACTTTGCCCAAGGCTTTTTACTGGCCGATGTTCTGTTGTCAAAAGTTGTTAGGAATACCTTAACCTGTTTAACATTTGTGCAAATGAATCAACAGACTAGCCAGAGCAAAACAGCAATTGCAACATTTCTCATTTGTAATATTTGTTGATTGTGTATTGACAAATGTTTCAAGAAAATGATGTCAGTTTGTGGTAAATTAATGTACCTGTTGTTTGCATGCAATCATCCCTTCTATGAATTTGATGGTAAATCATTCCATGAGACGTATTTCCAAAAGAGATTTCATTCAGTTCATACATGAATGGGCCCCACATATTTCAGCACTGTTTGAGAATATCTAAATGTACAGCATGTAACTGGTTTTATTCCCATAACTATTTCAGAACAGAATTCCTCACATGCAATGGTCTGTTGCGTACTGTAATATGATTAATGCAGACAGTGGTGTATACTATGCTCATGAAACTGTTAAACTGAAAACACTGTGGTAATTAGCAGATTAATGTATTGCTTATCACCATCAACAGTTGTTAATAAGTAAAGCTTCACTTGTTGGGTTTAAAATTGAATAGAAATAGAGCGGGATCATGATTTCAGAGACAATACACCTGCATTTCTACCATTTTTTTATTATTTTTTTCTTTTTCTTTTTTTTTCTTCAATCCACATTGGTGACATTTTAATTTTTTATGCACCCAATTCTAATTTATTTAGCAGTCTCTTGTGAGTTTTTAGACATCACTAATCAGAATGTAAATACTTAGTGATAAATTAATTAATCACAAGTTTAAAACCAGCAATAAATTGTAATGATGCAACCCTTTCAATGTATAGCTAGTATTTTTAAGTTTCTCTGGAAAAATCCACATTAAAATGATTGATGCATTTATCCAACATTCCAGATTTTGTATATAGGTATTGTATTTCTGAAGTAACCTGTGGGGTGGGTGGGGGGTGAATAAACTAATGCTATTGTAGAATGTCTTGTCATTTATTTCCTATCCCCAGTATCAATTGTCATGTACTGTACTATAATAGTGAACAGATTTATTTTGTGCCGAATATGTGGTTATAGCTTACTTTTCAGGTCAGTGTGTTAGACGTGGGCACTGAAAATACAGTATGTAGACTTAAGGCACATAACATGTAGCCTACTACATGCTGTATCTTCAAACAATATTTACTACGTTGTTAGGACCATGATGTCTATTATGAGTATCGTGTTAATATAAACTACACACAAAAAGTAAGGACATTTGTGAACACTTGTGGTGTCAGCTTGGGCACATAGTTTGTGCCAAACACAACCATGTTGGCTGACTTGTGACAGGCTGGTTGAAGAATGGGATGCCATCCCACAGCAGTGTGTGACCAGGCTGGTGACAAGCATGAGGAGGAGGTGCCCGGCTGTGTATGGTTCCTCCACACATTACTGACGCTCCTGTTTGTTAAATAAATACATTGTTAAATTGCAAATATGTATTGTTTCTTAAGACTAACCATCCAATCCACCACACGAGTCAACAGCAAAAGAAGAAGAGCCGCTTGGCAAATGTTTCATGGTGCAAACCACATAGGCTACTCCGCTCTAACCTGACACGCCAGATACAGTGCAGCCAGAAAGTATTCACAGCGCTTCACTTTTGCACATTTTATGTTACAGCCTTATTCCAACATGGATGCAAATATTAGCTTTCCTCACAATTCTACACAATACCCCATAATGACACATTTTTTTAAATCACATGTACATAAGTATTCACAGCCTTTGCAATGACACTCAGATTGGAGCTCAGGTACATCCTGAATCCACTGATCACTGGGATTCCTGTTGTTGATCTGGGTTCCTTGGCTCAGTGCTCAAACAAACAATTACAAATTTAGGGGTGAAAATCGACTCGATTAGGGCTGTTAAATCAAGCTTTTTTCAATTACGGCAAATGGACAAAATAAAGTCAAATTATTTTTAAGGAAGCACTTTGAGACTGTAATCCATGCCTTTGTAACCACTCTGTTGGATTACTATAATGCACTGTATGCAATGTATTTATTTAACAAACAGGAGTGTCAGTAGTGTGTGGAGGAACCATACACAGTGGTGAACATCTCCACATGGTTCAAAACGCAGCCGCACGTCTTTTAACTGGAACACAAATCCAAGCACATTTCCCTCATCCTGGCCTCACTACACTGGCTGCCCATACATTTTAGCATCAATTAAAAAATTATTTTGTTGAATTTAAAGGGCTTAAATGGTTTATCTCCGCCATATATCTCTGAGCTGCTACACTTTATTCACCCACCCGTTCACTCAGGTCAGCAGACCAGCTGCTCCTGAGTGTACCTAATGCAAGGCGAAAGCAGAAAGGGGATCGTGCCTTTACTGTGGCAGCTCCTACACTGTGGAATGCTTTACCACTGCCCATCAGACAGGCTTACTGTCTGTTTTTAAATCAATCCTAAAAACCCACCTGTTCTCTTCGTCTTTGTTCATTTTATGTTTATTGTTTTATTTTGTGTCTTATATGTTCTTTACATTTCATGCATTATATTATTTTCTGTACAGCACCTTGTGACTACTTTTTGTATTTTTAAAGTGCTATATAAATAAATGTTGCTTGATCATCCTTGAGATGTTTCTACAACTTGATTGGAGTTCACCTGTAGCAAATTCAGGGGATTGGACATGATTTGAAAAGGCACCCACCTGTCTATATAAAGGTACCACAGTTGACAGTGCATGTCAGAGCACAAACCAAGGTCTGTAGACCTCCGAGGCAGGAGTTAATAGAGGTACATCTGGGGAAGGCTACAGAAAGATTTCTGCAGCATTGACGGTCCCAATGATCACACCTCCATCATCCGTAAATGGAAGAAGTTTGGAACCACCAGGACTCTTCCTAGAGCTGACCACTCGGCCAGAGCAATCAGGGGAGAAGGGATTTAGTCAGACATTGCTCCAGTGTTGCTCCGTGGAGGGAGGAGAACCTTTCATAAGGACAACCATTTCTGCAGCACTCCACCAATCAGGCCTATATGGTAGAGTGGCCAGACGGAAGCCACTCCTCAGAATGCACGACAGCCCGCCTGGAATTTGCCAAAAGGCACATTTGAATTCTCAGACCATGATAAACAAAATTCTGTGGTCTGATGAAACAAAGAGTTAACTATTTGGCCTGAGTGCCAAGCGTCATGTTTGGAGGAAACCAGACACCGCTCATCACCTGGTCAATACCATCCCTACAGTGAAGCATGGTGGTGGCAGCATCATGCTGTGGGTTGTTTTTCAGCGGCAGGAACTGGGAGACTGGAAAGATGACTGCAGCAATGTACAGAGACATCCTTGATCAAAAACCTGCTCCAGAGCGCTCTGGACCTCAGACTGGGGAGAAAGTTAATCTTCCAACACGACAATGACACTAAGCACACAGCCAAGATAACAAAGGAGTGGGTTCGGGACAACTCTGTGAATGTCCTTGAGTGGCCCAGCCAGAGCCCAGACTTAAACCCTGTTAAGACACATCCATCTTGGGAGCCGTCAATAGAAACAGTTTTAAAGGGGCATGCGCTGTTAAAAGAAATACTTAGCAGTCTGTCATTATTCACTCTTGCAGTAGAAAAGTCGGGAGAAGAGTGAAAACATATTTTTCCATTGAGAAAAGCCTTTGCTCTTATAAATTATAATGCAACGTATGCTATAGGCCTATTGTATAATCTCGGCTACTAGTTAACCTCTGTAGTTTTCAACATGGAAAAACTGAAAATTGTTTTCGAGTCACCTTCTTCACACAGGTAAAACCACGCCTGTAGCCAACAGTATGACATTGATTGGCCACACACTAGGTTTACCAGTCTGTAGTCTAGCAGAGCCAGCCTTTACATAAAGTCTGGGACAATTAAGTTCTGGCTAACTGCGTCAGTACCTGCCTACTTGAAAAGCAATCGGTACGTAACTCAATAAACAAGTCTGACGTTAAATTTGCTAGAAGGAAAACTCAACAACAGGCTTTGTACATCTGTACAATATTTTTGACGATGGTCTCGCGAGACCATACAAATTGTTTTTAGTTTTAATTTCACCTTGAGAAACAGTCTGGAAAACCTAGGAATCATTTTCAATGTGTCCGAGTAGCAGCTGAACTTTCCAATCACTGTTGTGTTTATTGCTATATGGGCGTGGTTTAGGTGTGCCACAGCGAAAAAGACCAGATGATTCATCCAATCAACTGCCAAGTATTTTTTTTGAAAGTACAGCCATTCACAAACAGTTTCAATGTACGGCTTTCCAGATCGACCTGTGACAACAATTCCTTTGGTGTGTCAGGTTACAATTTGTAGGCTATGGTTACTGATTAAAATAAATACAATAGTAAATAAACCTCTGCGCTACCGTTGACCCGGAAATTACGGCGACATAGCCTACTTGTGAGTGATGCTAACAGACAATGACAGTATATCTTCCCAAAAGTCTGAGTGTGTCGATCGACCGGTGTTCTGACGATTTATGCTGCCTTGCCGACCCATTCTACCGCAGCGCATGCATACCCTATCGAAAATAGCTACATTACGTGTTCATTGTTGTTCCCATGTTCAAGATCCCATCAAGTTATAACTCTCTATAATATAATAAAAACAGCTTATTGTTGCATACATGGCACAAGTTTATGCCTACATACTCTTTCCTCTGCAGGAATCATCACCTTATTGTGGTGGAGAGGTTTGTGTATCCCTTTGACCCTGAGAGCTGTGTTGTCTGGAGCCTTGTGCTCCTGCTAGTGGTCTCAGGTGAGAGGCCAGACTAAGAATGGTTCAGAAGACCCTTCATGAAAGAACATAAGAGAGGAGAAGTTACTCTTAGCCGGAAGGCAAAGCTCTCAATCTACCGGGCAATTTTCATTCCTACCCTCACATGGTCATGAAGGGTGGGTCATGACCGAAGGAACTAGATCACAGGTACAAATGGCCGAAATGGGTTTTCTCAGGAGGGTGGCTGGCGTCTCCCTTAGAGATGGAGTGAGAAGCTCTGCAATCTGTGAGGAACTCGGAGTAGAGTCGCTCCTCCTTTGTGTCAAAGGGAGCCAGTTGAGGTGGTATACGGGAATCTGGGAAGAATTCCGCCTGGGCGCCTCCCTAGGGAGGTGTTCCAGGCACGTCCAGCCAGTGTTGTCAACTTAGCAACTATATCGCTATATTTAACGAGTTTTCAGACCCCTCTAGCGACTCTTTTTCAAAAAAGTGACTAGCGACAAATCTAGCGATTTTTTTTCTGGTGTTACTGGAGACTTTTGGCGACTCTGACGTGAAAGCACATATCGTTCTTACTCTTTTCCCCCAGCAGCAGGTGGACCATAAGGTTAAAAAAAAAAAAAAAATGTTGTGTCTCTTTATGGTTAATTTTGCCGGCCCCAAGCCCGTATAAAGGAGGAGGGTTGGAATTGTAATATAAAAAAAACAAACTATATCTATATATTTCAGGTGTTTTTACTCACTTTTTGTCTCTCTCATGACGTTATTCCTCTCCCACAGCGTCAGTCACAATGACATGCATATCACATGGCAAATTATGCAAATTAGACGATGACGTCATCTAGCGACTTTTAGCACAGCCAATAGCTACTTTCCTCACTGAAGAGTTGGCAACACTGCGTCCATCTGGGAGGAGGCCTCGGCAAAGACCCAGGACTAGGTGGAGAGATTATATCTCCACAATGGCCTGGAAACGCCTCACCGGGATCCCCCAGTCAGAGCTGGTTAATATGGCTTGGGAAAGGGAAGTTAGGGGTCCCCTGCTGGAGCTGCTGCCCCTGTGATTCGACTCCGGATAAGCGGATGAAGATGGATGGATGGATGTATACTCTTTTGGAATTTGGCATGGGGACATTACAAATATGCCCAAATGATCTTTAAATTGTTGTTAATGGTGGGAATTGGTTAATTTTATGTAAATTGGTTATGTAAATGTATACACAAATGTTAAATTACAACCTGGCACATAATGTTAACCGAATCCTATTCTACAAGTAAAATGATAAGAAGCCTAATTCATTTGTTAAAAACATGCAATAACAGTATAGCTAGAATGGCTAGAAATCCAGATTACATATCAGAAATCTATGGTCTTTGTCTCAAGCATGATGAAAATTACACAATAATGGCTGTGTGCATGCGCAGTATGTCGAGGAAACACAATTCGACGGAATCGTCAGAACACCTAGCGACTGATCTTGCAAGCTTCAGTTTAATTTCGCTGAAGGATCAGTCTGGAAAGCCATTATGAATGTGTTCGAGGAGCAACTGAACTTTTCCAATCAGCGTTGTGCTTATAGCTATACGGGCGTGGTTTTCCAATCAGCGTCGTGTTTATAGCTATACGGGAGTGGTTTTCCAATCAGCATTGTGTTTATAGCTATACGGGTGTGGTTTAGGTGTGCCCATGGATGTATAAAAACTGGATACGGTGTTTTAAAATGGCACCCATTCATTTAAACTGAAACTGTTCAAAAGCGCTTCCGTTTAAAGGGGTGGAGCATAACCAGAGTTTTTGGGGACAGACATCATAGCAGTCATGCGCATTTGGTTTCAACAGTTGCGTACGCGTGCTCACATCACAGTGCTGAGCACTAGCATTCGACACGAACAAGCTAATGTAGAGTAGACTGTGGTCTAGCCGTAACACTATCGTCCTCATAGGGACAGTCAATGTAAGATTATTTGTGGTTTATAACATAACATTAGACCGTTTTCAGAATGTTATAAATAAAGGAATGATGAAGTTTTATTTAAATGTATTTAGGTCTATATGAATCTAATGCGATTCCAACATGCTGATAATAGCATAAGCTTACCTAAGTTACCTAAGATGTTTTGTTAAATGAGACATTAACTGTACCTACAGTATATTTTAATACCGGTACCTGATTTAGTTTAATGCATGGGCAATAATATATCCACAAAATATGTTAATAATCATGGCTAAATATATTATATTAATAATTAGTGTGCGTTTCTATGGTGTCCCTGCGCTTGCCCGCCCATGCAGCCGACCATGGTGCCGACAGCGAAAACGACCAGATGGTTCATCCAATCAACTGTCAAGTTTTTTTTTATTTTTTTTATAGTACAGCTAGCCATTCAGAAACAGTTACTATTCAATGTACGGCTCCCCAGATGGACTTGTGACAACAATTCCTCTGGCATGTCAGGTTACAGAACAAGATCGGATGGTCTCGCGAGGCAAATTCCACTATGTCCACTATGCACAAATAAAATGTGGTATAATTTAAAAGGGAAATAATCAAGATTCCCAATTGTATATAATATGTGTTGCCAAGAAGCATGGTTACAACAAATAAATAATATGGTAATAAATAATATGGTATCATAAACGTCGGTGGGTCCCGGATTCTCTCCATGAACGCGAGGTTTGTTCGTGACGTGTCCATGTTTGTATTTAAAAATTTAAGAGAAACTGAACAATGCACTGGGAAACGTTGATTAATGTTCATCACATGCAGTATTCAATGTTAGATGTTATTCCAGCGGAATAAGTATTCTTCTGTGATATTATATCTAAAACCAATCAAAAGGTTTTGCGGAAATGTATGGCGGAAATACCTTGCGGATGACGTCACGTTCGGCTAGGTTCGGAAGTCATCGCTTTCCTCCGTACTGACTAGGGATGATATACAGATATTCCTGTTAGCGCCGAACAAATTGCTACTACAACATACATTTTATTGCTGGGCAGCGGTGACGATGAGTGGAATACCAGGCACGGTTGTAGTTCAAGTAACAAACTTGTCGTCTGCTGTAAGTAGCGAGCAGATGCGCACGCTGTTTGGCTTCTTGGGGGACATCGAGGAGGTGCGACTCTACCCGCCGGAGTAAGTTTAACCATCCAGGCAGGGGAAGCAAGGCTACAGGCTGGCTTTACGGCCTACACGGTCTAGCACACGTTCTATGCTAGCAGACAATAGCTGTGGTGCCGTAAAAATTCGCGTACACTTTCCATATGCATGTATTAATTGTATTTTATTTTTCATTTACAGCAACGCACCTCTCTCTTTCTCGTCAAAAGTGTGTTACATAAAGTACCGAGATCCCTCCAGTGTTGGTGTGGCGCAACATCTAACCAATACTGTTTTTGTTGACAGAGCTCTCATTGTAGTGCCATGTGCGGAAGGTGAGTCTGTGTTTCTTAAATTAGATGTATGAGTTGTTACAGTGTTTTTTTTTGTTTGTTTTTTTGGATACAACATGAATGCAATTGTTGCTGTTGGGTATAACTTGTGTGATCTTTCTGTGTGTCAAAAGACAGGCAATAGGTGCAGTTGATGTATTGTATGTCACACCAACACGTTTCAACAAAGACAAGTCACTTTCTCCTACATAATTCTCTGCACATATGTCACCTCATTAGCCACAGTACAGCGGCATAAACTTCTTCCCAAGCTTCCAGGAAATGTAGGCTTACCTCATCGTAAACGCAGGTTTTTGGGAAATAGTTTGCGGTTGTTGGCTTTTCTTTTCTTATTCTTTTTTTCTTTTCTTTTATTGTTCAAATTTGTTTTATAAATGTTATCATGTACACTTATTTCAAAAGAGTTTGTAAATTAAATATATAACTTAACATTTCTCTCCTTTTCATCTTATTTATGTTGCTTTTTTGTTTTCCTCTCTTTTGGTGCCACAGTTGTTCCCTAATACAGTTCAAATGATATCTCCTCTAATCTATTGTTTTTGTCCACATGACTTGGTGCTGCTAGATGGCTACTGAGTTTATTAATTTGGTTTTGTATGTTTTTTCTGTGTGATTATGTGTGCATATCAGATGACTAGACTGGCCCAGCTGTTACACTACACTAGCCTGAGTCAGGCATTGTTTTCCAAGCCACTATCCCCGATGGGGCCAACGCAGCCTTCAAGGGGGAAATGTGACCAGGAGAATAGCCTGCTGAACCTTCCAAGATGGACACCTTGTCTCTTTTTATTTATCTATTTTTTTTGTTGTTGTTGTTAGTTTCCTTTCACACTTTACCATCTTGTCAACTCTCTGCTGTCTCTATCTAGAATCTACAGTATTGGGTTGTTTTGACATTTATTTCTTTAATTTTTTACATTTGGTATTTTGGCTTGTTTTGATTCTGTCCACTCCCTGCTCCCCTCCTCCCTCCTCCTCCTCTGTCTCCACTGCAGCTGCAGTTTGTATGTGGTTGAATTCTGTCCAAGTTACTACAGCATGCTGGTGGGATGTGTGTCACACGCGGTGCCATGGAGATGACTGACGCTTAACCCTCTTTGTTCCCCACTCTTGCCGAGATAGATAGACTCACCGCGAAAATAATGTAGTACGTTGTCTGGACAACGCATGATTTAAAATCCTACACTTTTGCTTTAGCCACTGATAAGGTCTGCAGTTAATGGAAATGTCTGCGTCTAACAGCTCCACATCGTCTCAGTGATGTATTGAGATGGGTTTCTAGCATGCAGTGGTCCAATGAAGATCCTTAAATGCTGTTGTTTTCTTTCACTCTGAAAGATGTGAAAGAGGCATAATTTGTTGTATGAAATATTTTGCCTAGTACCTTTTTATTTTCTTTTCTTTTCTTTTGTTTTTCTAAATTACTTAGGATACTGTAGACCTGTTGGGCTAAATATGGAATTTGCTTGCTTCTGTTTATGGTGAATTATGGTCATTTTTGTGTATGTTCATTAGACTGGTGCATAGATATGTTGTTAATCGTAATAGCTAACTCAAAACGACAAGGGGTTTCCTCTTGTTCCCTTGTACCACAATGAAAACAGCCGATTTAATTAAGACTGAAATGAGACACAGCTAACCCCTTGTTTTTGGCTAAGTCTTGGCTAACGTGTCCTACAAGTCTTAAAATTGTTGTTCTTTTCTGTATTTGATGTCCTGTGTGCTATTAGTGATGCAGCCAGTGGGGTTGTCATGTGTTGCACACCTTTCCAACACTGCAAAACGATCGCCCCCCCCCCCCACGGAAAAGCACCCATGCTTGATATCGTATGGTTCATGACCAATATGTTTCCAGTACAGGTGACCCATGCATCAAAGTGTTGACTCATTCTTTGCATTTCTTTATCTGTAACAAACAGGACCACAATCAGATTTTCATTTGTTTGTGACAAAGCCAGTTAACAGTTTAAAGTGAGTGAGGAAAGTAGGTCTAGCTACATCCACAGTGAAAGCTCGGCCTCCACTATACCATGGTTAGACAGCTGTGGATGTTTGGATGAGGAGTTTATGCTCTCTTTCTCTCTAGAGTACAGTGGGCTAATTGTGCAAACAAGGAAATGTCACCTATTGCCTCGCTTAATGCCCACCTCTGTCCAACAGGGAAGATTCCAGAGGAGGCGAAGGCCCTGTCGCTTCTGGCGCCCACCACCCCGGTGCCCAGTCTGCTTCCTGGTGGGGGACTTCTACCAATCCCTGCTCCTGCTCCAGCTCCTGCTCTTGCTCAGTCCCCCATTCACAACGTGAGTCAGATAGCTTCGTTCTCTCATTGATATTCCACGCTCATCTCTTGGGCACGTGTAACTCTGCACGCATAGCAAATAGGAACCTATTGCGACTCTGGTGACCTGGCCAGGAAAGCAGTGGTGGGCAATAAATATCCAAAATCAGTCTTGCAGTCCACAATATAATAACAATACATAAACACACTCCAGACTAGACTTTTCTGAATATTACATTGCGAATTGAGATCCTACTCGCAACAAAAATTTCTACTTTGTTGGGCTGGCCTAGAGAGGTTAACACAGCTAACCATTTTCACACGTGCTGTATAACCCTGCGTTTTACAGGGTCGGTTCCTGAATGGGGTAATGTGTGAACAGGAACAGGTGTCGAAAAACCTGTTTATCTGCTCCTCCAATTTCCCACATCGCGACCTAGTAGCATTCCATGTAAAATGCCGGTATGGCTGAGATGTGAACGAAAGCAGAACCAATGCAGGGATAGGGTGGGCCATACTTTTTATTTTTTGCAAATCAATTGAGAGGGGTGTTAAAACAATGTATTTTGGTCTGTAGAA
>JAODUK010000004.1:637728-673215 GCA_027564635.1 Typhlichthys eigenmanni | reverse complement strand
TACCTGTTTTCGTTGCTTGTTCATGTTCATGTTTTGTTTTGAGTTTGAGTAAGATTAAACGTTGAGCCGTGTAGGCTTGTTAGGCAGTTTGTCGCTTTTCGTTTTTGTTTTTTGTTAGTCTGCACTCGCCTCGCCTTCACGGCGTCACAGCCCTGAGGGGCCCTATGCTAATATCAAAGGGGTTGAAAATCATCTCTATACGTTTCTGAATAAACAGGTGGAGCTGCAGTATGTTAAAAGCAGAGCAAACATCTAAAAAGAAAGAAAGTATATTCTTTAGTCTCATCCTCTTCTAGTAATCAGGACTATGAAATACTTTTGCATAGGCCCCTGGATGTTCATTGGGTCTTAGCATTGTCACTCACAAGAAGACTGCATACATAATTCTGTTACACACTACTAAAGTGCTATAATTACAACTTATAATCAGCAGTAACCATAGCCTCTAATACTTCTCCTGTCAAGTAGGTGGGTCTTGATGCAGCTAGCCAGCGCTGTGTCTCAGACTTATCGCAAGTCAAGGCTGGTTCTGCAAGACTAGGGTCTTCTAAATACTAGTAATCAGATGCACAATTTTATTTACATCATTATCTGTAACTCCTATTTCTTTTTAAAGTTTAATAATTTCAGTTCATTATTGGCAATCATTGGGTAATTCTGACAACTGAATAAAGTAAAAACTAAATAATTAACAAAGCCACAAAATAGCCCAAGCCCCTATAAAAAGCATACATCTACTCTGATCTTAAACCCTACAGATCAATGTCAACGAGGAAAAGTCAGATACAAAAAAAGGAAGAAAAATGCTGTGAACAACATAGTCCAGGTTAGACTGAAGATCTAACTATGTAAAACAGCAGATCCCAATTTCAGTCCTGGAGGTTCCCGTGTCCTGCACATTTTAGATGTCTCCAGCTGCTCCAACACACCTGACTCAAATGATTTGGTGATTATCAGACTGCTAATGACCCATTCATTTGAGTCAGGTGTTGGAGCAGTAAGAAAACACACAGGGGGGCCTTTAGGACCGGATTGGGAAACAGTAACACTGATCTAGGCAATGCTCTCTGGACAAAGAGCTATACTAACTTCCATCATCAGTATCTGGGCAATCCTTGGCTGACTATATTACTACTACTACTACTACTACTACTACTAATAATAATAATTGCGTAATTGATTAAGCATTCTCATTAAAAGCCCACTAAACAATTTTTAACTTTCTCAGTTTATGTTCTGTACACGCAATTAATTCACGATTAATCTCAGGAATTTAGCATCTTATTTTATTTTATTAGCATTATCTATTAATGTTATTTTATGCATTAATTTAGTTGTTTTTTGTAGATTATTTTGATATACTTACAATTTGGGTATTTGGAATTTTATTTTTTTAATACTTTTTGCAGAGATAATTTTATTGGAAGCTCCTTCCTTCTAAAGGTCAAGACGAGGTTAAGTTAAGTCAGCTGGCTTTAGTGATCAGCTGAGTGGCGGCTGACTGTTCGCTGTTAGCGGGCAGCACGCAGACTTCCCTGGCTTGCTACAACGCTATGATCAATAATACTAGAAATACTGTATGTGCTCATCACATAACCAGTATGTGAAAAAACTAAAATAGTTAAAATGTTATTAAGAAACTGCCTATGTATTAATATGCTGTTACCATATGGTAAGAGCGAAGAGTAGTTGTACAGGTCCTGAATGGCCGTCATGTCAGACCCAGACCCGGGGATGCACTGCGTTGTTAGGATCACCATCAGTAGTGCCTTGGAGTCCTGGGTGGAACTAGGCTGTCATGATTCTGATCAGAAAACTCTATTGTACATCCTTAGAAGATGGTGGGCATCCTTGAGTTCATTCCAAACCTCCTCAGCTAGGAATGAAGAAGAGGCACACCTTAATGACCACACCCGTGTGATGTGGCCCCCTGTCCACATTGTCACTTCCTGTAGTCCACGACTATGTATATTTGTAGCTAATGAATTATCAACTCAAACTTAAGTAAAATACAGCTAGTTAGAGCACCCCCTGTGGCTAAATGTGGAAGCTATTGAAATTGAAATATAAAGAATATTCTTTAAAAAAAACAGTGAAGGATATTTTGGAAAAATAAAAAGGTGTAGTAAGTATAAGGTTGGGTACTTAATCAGATAGGCCTAGTTGGAGCACCCCTTGTGGCCAAATGCAGAAGCTATTGAAATTGAAATATAAATAATATTCTTTAAAAACACTGTGAAGGATATTTTGGAAAAATAAAAGGTGTAGTAATTATAGGGTTGGGTACTTAATCAAATAGGCCTAGTTAAAGCGCCCCTTGTGGCCAAATGGGAAAGCTATTGAAATTGATAAATCACAAACAATTTTGAAAAACACAAAGGATATTTGGGAAAAAGAAAAGGTGTAGTGTGTATAAGAGCGGGCCCTTTATCAGCTAAGCCTAGTGAGAGTTCCCCCTGTGGTTAAATTTAAATAAAATAAAGAATCTTGAAAAATGCACTGAAATATATTTAGCACATTTAAAAGGCGTAGAAGGGAAGGCCCTTGATCAGATTGGCCTAGTTAGAGCTCCTCTGGAATTACACTTATAATAAATGTATTGAATCTAGTAAACTTTCTATATAAAAAAGAAATGCCTGAAAATATATATATATTTTTTTAAATTATTGCATTAAGTACATTAGAACATTAGAAGACTTTTCATTTAAATAATATAAAAATGTACATGTACAAAAATGTTGTCAATTATATTTTCCAAATATAATAGTTTTAGTGTTAAGGAGAGGGCATGGATTTAATATGCCTATGTAGAATGGCCTTTGTGTCACTAAAACTAGAATATTTTGAATTTTAAATAAAATACATTTCAGGAAAAATTCTGAATTATATTGTGGAATTATAAGACGGGGGGGGGGGGGGGTAAGGTCACGAGTATGTGTAGAATATTTTGCAATAGTGTTTCATGCAGATATATATAATATTTGTTATCATCAGTTATCCTCTTAACTGTACTTTGACAATCTATTAATTGTAGGCATGCATCAAAACACAGACAGCCCAGTGTATGCACACATAGGCTACTTAAACTTTATGGAGGCACAATTTAAACTGCACCCTAAATTGTGTTTGTTTGTTTTTTTAGTTATCAAGAATTTTTTTTTGTAGAAATCTGGATTTAATGGTCTGAAAATGGCTCTACACGTCATATCCATTAGAAATTGCCTTAGGACTGGTTTCCAAAAGTACACTTGGTTTGCTGTGAGTCATCAATATAACTTGGTGTTAATGGGGTACCCCTCTCTGCCACTCCCCTCACATAGCTCCTTTACTATGTTTGAGCATTTTTCAAAGTTGTACAGTGGGTGGTCACTTTTTTAAAGGTACTACAAATAAATAATAATTATAAAATCTTTTAAACATTAATATAGCATCAGACAAGTTTTTATATGTAAATATATAGTGGAGTGATTGCATCCTGAACAAAGAACAACATATAACTCCTTTTGTGTTATAATCCAAATTATAATTTAGCAGCTATTCAAAAAGAAAAATGCAGCCTATGTGAAACATTTGCCTAAGTTCATTTACATTAAAGTGATTCTATGTGATTTTATTCCACTAGATGTCATACATAGGCTGTTAGAGCGCCAACAACTCAGACACAAACAAATGCTGTGTGAGCCACACATGCATATGTATGCACCCTGGCCGGAACTGCATTGTGTGCGTGTGTGTGTCACTTAATGCTGTGTCTGACATCTAGTGGCGCAAAGTCATACTGTAGAAGCACTCTAAAGAAACTATGATCTTACTTGCCACACAGTGCCACTAGATGTCATACTAGCATCTCAGACCAAAACTGCTTCGTGGGCCACAACGCACAAATATGCACACACGGCCGGAGCATGCACCTACCTACTGTATGTAAAGCAAACAGAGGAGCTCAGGTTACACAGAATGAGTGTGATCATTCAATACTCAATCGGGATTGTGATATAGACAGATAGGCTGCGCATACATGTAACATTCATACATGGAGTATGATTATGAGGTTTAGGCTACCAAATAGCCTAACGGATTGTCGACCATATGGCAATTCATTTTAGTAGCAAAATCAGTCCAATCCGGTTTAACGTCGGACTGTGTGGGCGTCGACAGAGCCAAACGTCAGGCATTTCTTTTAGATAAAGTTATTTCAAGTCCAGCATGGAACTTCCACTGCATGGAAGTTGGGACTCGGCAGAGTCAGAGGCAGTTCAGTCAGAGCTTTGTTGAATTCGAAACGTAATGGTCACCTTATTCAAAGTTTATCGGTGTGATTTTAATAATCGATTCACGAGAACGCATGACATTGTATCTTCTCTTACAAATGGATTTTAGTAGCAGGTGCATTGGAGGAAATTGCAGTTGTCTTTTTATGACGCCACCTGAGTTTGACTTCAGCGAAGCTTTCCTTTTTATGGCTTCCACTTTGAATGCATATATCTAGTATTATGGAAGAGGACAATTTGGTGACGTTACATTTCGACGCAATGTCGTCGGGCTCTGACAGTTCCAATGGTAGAGATGGCAATGATACTTTGGTTGACACGAAATGTTTTGGAGATGTCGTTTACACATCAAATTTTCATCCACAATACACAGCAGAGAGAGGGGAGCACCATGTTGAGGATGACAATGACGAGATATCCCGAATTGTGTATAAGGAAGAAGATGACGAAAAGGTAGGCTACAGCTACAGTAATACAAAACAAAAGCCCAAAGGACTTCAGGCTTCCAACATATGACTGAAGATTCACGCGTTTTTTAAAATGTGTAGCATATAGCTGTGCATTAAAACATGACGTTAATGCGAAGCCTCTGAGCAAAGCTATTGTAAACATGTATGGTTTTCTTCCTTTTGCCAAATGTGCTAGGCTCCTGCATAGGCTACATTGTTAACGTTTTTCATATTCTACAAAGTTGAGTAGGCTACATATAAGCTCCATATGTAGGCCTACTGTGTGAGTAAACATGGTAATACAGCACAGGTAAGCTACTCACTCAATTGATATGATATTGATATTATTAGGTATTTTATATTATGAATAGAATTCCATAGGCCTATACACAAGACACTTAGAAACCTAATATCCAGAATATTAATCATACCGCTATGCATGCCTGGGAAATGTGCTAATATTTCTACACACAACAATGGCAACACCTGTATAAACATAACTGTGAATTATAACTTCAATAGCATAGTCTGTGGGTGAGTACTCACCACAGCATGGTGCCACATTATTTGCCATATTGTTGACGGCGTTGACATATCATTTACTTGCTTTTGAAGTGACTATTTTTGCGTGGTCTGGAAATTATGAATTAAGAATTAATTAAGAAAACAATGCTTTCTTTCTCTTGTGCAATTTCTGCAGACAGGTTTGACTTGCTGAAACAGATTTGCACTTTGTGTGTTCTTGAGATCAGTATTTTTATCTGACCAACCATCATATCTAAAAGCCCTCTGATTTATATTTTAAATTATTTGTCATGTTGCTTATAATAGCCTGCCACGATGTAGCCTTTAATCCTTAAGAGTAAGCACAATGATTGGATTTACTTTATATAGGCCTAGTTTTGGAGTATAGTAATTTTTTTGCAGATGCAGACGTAATCTAAAATGTAGTATTCAATTCCCAATGCCTAACTGGAGATCCGTGACCTTTTGAGTTATAGCATGCTGTTATGGAGGTTAAAGATGGAAAATGTTCTGAGAAGCCTGACTTATCCATGACATAACTTCTTAGGACTTACTGAATTACAAGGCTCCAGTCAGTCATAAACATAGCACCAGATTGTTGCTTAATATTTAATTCATCACATCGCCACAAATGTGCTTTAAGCTGTAGCCAATTCCCTCCACCAAGAAGGTCAGGTGGAAACCTACGCTTGTTATTGACAGATTCGTGTTATGGTGATACAAATTTGAATATATGATTTTGGTTTTAAATATTTGTCATTGAGAGTAAACCTCAAACTAAAAATAGTTTTTGCTCTGACAATGATACACAGAAGACGAAGCAAAGATTTGCCTTGTATTTTAAGGAAATTATTTTGTGCGTTCAGATTGATGCATTTTGAAATGCTCAAATACTGCACTTGATTGTTTTAATTTGAATGGTGTCCCACCTTTAGGATAAAAAACTAGTATTGCAATGTTATGCTGTCAATTGTCAGGTTATTTATTGCATCATTTCATTGAGCCTTGTGTATTATTTTAATAAACGTTGTTTGTAAATCAGTCAAGGGCACGCTTTGCATAACTACTTGGGTAGTACCAATATTTGCTTGTTTGACAATGTTTAACTATCTGTGCTGATGTTCCAAACTGTCTCTAGCACTCTTATCTCCAATACGCATCAATGTGCTTTGAAAGGCAGCCAGTCAGGCAGAGTTAAAGGACGTCTAGTGTTGTTGTATGGCTTAGTTACACCAATCTAGTGAAGACTCTTTATCGTGACTGGTGTCATTACAGGATTCTGCTTTAATTTCTGACTTTTAGCATTGTTCTATATGATGACTTGACAAGGGATTCTTTGTTTATTCAAGTGAATCTGGAATTCTGTAATGTCTCTACAAAGGAATTTAACTGTAGTTGGAGCGTCATTGGAGGGAAGCCAGGTAAGACATATTCTGGATGAAAAAACCTTATTCATAGTGAAATGTGGGACAGATACAATGTACAACACATGTCTCTTTAGATAGAAGTGTTGAATGCTATCCATGCAATTGTAAATTATCAGGTTTTAGAAGCACTGGCTGCACACACGGCCAATAAGAAATATTGTCGTTTTGATTTAAGAGCAACAGATTGTATTGCATTTAAATCTGCTGGAAAACTTCACTGAGAGCTGTGCTGCCACTAGACCTGTCATCACAGGAAACTGTGTCGTCCTCCGAGATTATATATCCCGTAGGACAACACCGTTTCCTGTGATAACATTGTTTAATGTGGCCAGAAGAGCAGCTTTACTCTCCACTAGCAAGTAAAAAAACCACAATGTGTTCTAGCTAGCTCAAGTTGTTATTACATAATAGACAGCAGTGACGGTAGTGTAATAGAACACAAGTGTATCCGTGGTTGGTGAAAACCGGAGCGCTTGTGATCAAACAGGGAAATGTGTGATGCCTGATTTCAAGGACTGTTTTCATTGGTTAAAGCCAGAGGTGCAGCACAGGCAGAGAGAGACATTGGGAAGGTTGAAGACTGATGTTGGGCGATAATGTCCATGGTCTGTTCCTCTGACAACCTTGAGAAAGAACACTGGGCATGCTCATTGCTCACAGTCCTTGGGGCTTAAGGGAGTTCAGACACAAAGATAATGGCGGCGTTCAAGGTTATGTTGGTAACGTCCGTGACTGTACGTGTATTTTTTATTTTTTTTGTCAAATTCGGTGAACATCTACTTATGGTTCGCCAGCTGTCCTGTCTGCTGAAAAATCTATGTAGTTTATCTACACAACACAGCCCTGGCTCTGTACATAGGGACATTAACACAGTGGTGCGGACCGCACACGTCAACAGTAGCCTTGGCAATGTGTTTCCCATGTGTGTGGTGGAGCATTTTAGCGGGCACCCTATTTCGTTGAAGAGAGGGGTGATTTTGTTTAGATGGAGTTCAAATATCTACAAGCCTTCCCCAGAATAAGCTATTTTTCAGTATGTTTGTTTGATCCTTCATATTTGGGCATCATAGACATTCTGATGTATTTCATGTTTGATGGGCACGCTCCGCAGTAGTTAGGAGCCTCCGGTGCATGTCCCATAGCCTACTGTGCCGCCTTGGCTTGGCTAATGGAGGTGTTTACCCAACATTGTTCTCTGGATAAGGTGGGGAGGGGTGTCTGCTGCCACTGTGTAAACAAACAAGTGGTTAGCCACAGCTGTACACATGGCCTTGGTTCTTAATCATGATTGTAGCGATGCATTGAGTTGTTCACTTGTTAAATGACACAAGATGGTACATTATGGTGAAAGCTGATTCAAATGAACAGCTCGTTATAACGGCTCATTAATTTGAATCAGGTGTGTTGGAGCAGGGAGACATCTACAACCTGCAGGGCAGCGGCCCTCCAGGATCGGGGACCGCTGGTATACAGTATGAACATTGCTTTAGTATGGACAGAGTACATAAACCTTTCCAATGGGTTGTACGAATGCGATGCATTCTGCTGCAGGACTTGTCAGGGCTGATGCTATGGACCCTCCTGCCTCCAAAAGGCAAGGTGTTGTGGTGGGGTCTCTGCCTATGATCGCCTATGTTCTGTGTGCTGCGGCATGCTCTGCTGTTTCCAAGCCAGCAGGTCTGAGACGTGCACGCCAAGGAACCTGTTGAGTGTTGACCACTCTCCAGTCGAGTGGGGGCGTAGTCATGGCAACGCTGAGAGACAGGTGGTTGTCATCGCACCATCTCTGCGTGTTGCGTTATTCTGATGACAGGATGAACCAGTATTGCAAACTGGTGATGACTGTAATGGTCACTCTTCCGTTAGTGTCCCGTGTGGTTGAAATCAGAGTTGGCAAAAGAAGATCATCTTTGACTGTGTGAGGAGGACCTTCAGCTGAGCTCAGTGTAGACTGGTGTGGCTGCAACGTGGTGTGCTGCTGGGACAGTAGTAACACAATAGTGGAGTGACCCCTTTTTTTTTTTTTTTTAAACCTGTACGATCCTGTAAGCTGCCCTAGTTCTCTGTAACTTGACTCTGTCTGTCCTCACCAGGCCTTTGTAAACACACACACACCTACTGCACACTCAGAGTTCTTTCACTCATTACCGCTTTCCATATGATCTCATTCACTTATACACATCATATTTGTTTTAAGAGGACACCTAAACTCAAACAAGTTCAGCTCATAAGCCTTCTTAAAGTGACTTGTATGACAGCTCTGATGTTGCATTACATGCTTTTAAAGACCATGCTCTATAGTGCTATGAATCATCTTGAGTTAATTTCCATTAGAGCGTCATGCGTTTAGACACACTTATTTACATATACAAAGCATGTTATAGCTATGCCACATTTTGACTATATCTCAGAAATGGGCACATTCTGGAAAATTGGGTATTTCTGAAAAAATTGTGTATGAATGTTGTTTTGCTTCAGTATACAGTATCATTAAAGCAAGTCATACAGTATTTTGGAATTGATGTCACAGGCGATACGACAGTATATTTAACATTTTATATTTGTATTTTGTAACATATTTAACCTTCTGTCTATTGTGTGGTTGAAGGGCAGGATATTTGTGTACTGTATTCATTATGAAGTTAAGGAGGATTTCAGCAGTGAAAAAATGAAAGTGAATATTTCTATCCCCATGTTGTTATTGGGAAAAGAGCCTATGGTGTCATGGGAGAAATGTAATATGAGGTGGAGTCCCCAGTCATTCATCAGCTTACTTTTATTAATTCTTTGTAACATAGCCTATATGACACATCAATTCCTCAAGGTTCCAATAGCATCTTAAAACATTTTGTGAAGCACTACAAACCTCTTGGTTAAGTTTAAGTGGATGCATGATTCAGATTGACTTTTAGCATGGCTCTGTCCAGATATTGCTCTCAGATGAGATTATAGTCTGGAAACCCTGTTCTCATTCGTGTTTGTACAGCCATCCTGCTGGCGGACCAATCAGGGCGGGTTAATGAGATGAGGATGAAGTCAAGCGTGTTTATAAATGGTTATAGAGCTAGATGAGGCCATCAAAACAGTTGTAGCATTACCGATTGCTTAAATGCTGTCCAATAGTTTCAACATTAATCAGAGGTCTACGTCCAGCTGGGGGGGGGGGGATTGTTAATACTTCTCAATGGAAAGTATCCAGACCTAACCTGACACACTGTCTGACACATACATCTGGGAAGCTGTCCATTTAATAAGGCAGGCGCTTTCAAAAAAATACTTTGCATGTGATTGGACGAACTGGTCAACCAACATAGTCCGTTGTTATCCACTCCTTGAGTGAAACATATTTTTTATTGAGAAAAGCCTTTGCTCTTCTAATAAAACTGATTCCCTATTGCACCATCTTGGCGTTTTCGACTTGCGTTGTTTTCAAGTCGCCTACGTCACACTTAAACCACGCCCGTAGCTAACAGTAGACTACGACGCAAATTGGCCACACCTTAGATTTACCGGCCTGAACTGGCATTTACCGGCCAATTTACAAGCTCTCCAGACTGATTCTCGCTGCGAAATCAAACTGAAGCTTGCGGGATCAGGATGGTCTTGCGAGGCAATGCCAAACCTCATTCACAAAGTGAATTTCAGCTCTGTTTACACCATGATTGTTGCTTTTAGGCCTGTGGAGGCACTTCTTATCATTTTAGTCTATATGATTACCCTCATATCCCTGTGAATTTATGGCATAATTGTGAGGAAAGGGAGAATGATTAGTGCAACCGGTGAGCACATGGAGATCTCTTGATAACTAGCAAGTTACGCAGCCTCTTGATGTATGTGGTCTCCTTCCTGTTATAAATGTGTATTCAGGTGTCCTAGCAACTGTGGCAGGGAATAAAAACAATTTGTTCCTCTTGGAACAGGTCCCTTTCATCCATTTCACTAAAATGATAAACAACACTTCCACATGAACACTACAAAGAGGATGAATGTCCTAGGTGGTAAATGGACTCTCTACCTTGTCCTTTTTGTATAGCTCAGTCAGGTTCTTTTATACTGCGTAACTTTGAATGTGAGTTCTGCCTAGCCGTCTTGTGTAATAATCTACCATAAACATTGGAGCCATGTTATGTCAAAATGTAAAATGACGCTACTAGCTGACTTTTAAATATTACATTGTAATTCAGCAGTTTTCTTATTTATGTTTAGTCCCCTCCTTTTTTAAATTGTAATGTTTGCTTGAGTAGGCTGACAAATTGCAAGGACTATAACAATTGATTCTGTATGCCACAGATGTGACAAACAATTGTACTATTTGTATTAAAGGGTTTCCAGCAGTCTTTTCAGAAATGAGATGACATTGCCTAAAGAAGAGGTTACTGTAAGCATCATGCTTTCATTATTTAAGAACAATGGTGTGCTGAGGATGATGAAGTCTTTACTGTAAGTGGAAGTTGGGTGGACAGGAAATGGTACAGGAAGGAATTGTTTGGCTGAACGGACAGGTGACGGTGGACTGCTTTCACATAATGGGGGCACCAAATCTTACTTTCCCTTACTGGGAAATCCCTATCGTAGATGTTGGCAACATGAGCAGTGCACCGCCCCCAGAAAGAATTGAAGCATCAAGCATATTCAAACATAATAGTATGGTAGTGAGCATATGAGTTTCAACTGATCTGTACACAAATAAGCTCTCATAAACACTGCAGCTTGTGTATTGTATAACACAGTATCATACTGTATTGTCAATGAATGCAAGTTGTTTGCTTTTATAACCATTGGTGCCGACGATATCTTAATTGGAAATACTGTATGGTGAGGTGAATCCATACAGTGGTGGGGCTTAAATGAATGTCTGAGTTTCAGTGTGAATGCATAATAAAACTCATCCCACTCCTAATAGCTAGGTATCACACAACATTGGTATATAATATAAATATGAAAAAGGTCAAACATAACTTACTGTAATCATATCTGAGGTTTTCAGCAATACTTTCCCATATCATGTGTTATCTCAATTCTGTAGACATTTTAATCAAAACTTTCACTGTTTACAGTTCCGCTATTGTCATGTGACATCAACGGTTTGTTGTGATTGGTTAAACCCATTTCATTACTGGGCGAACATAGGCTGAATAACAATGAGGATACTGAATGGATCTGCTATTGAATTCAGGTCAGTCTAATGTGTGATACATTGCATCACTGTAGAAGTTATTACACATCCATGCTCACTAAACTGCATGCTATGAAGCAGCAATAATACAAAAATATTGCGGTAATGAAGTAGACTTGGTTGTTTAATTGTGGTTAGACCATGTTGTACCCTGCCATACACTGCTGCCTTTACTGTGGACAATGCTGTGGACAATACTAGGTGGATACAGTAGATTTATTATTTTATTGTTACATCTTGTATAAGTTCGTCTCCTTGACTTTGCACCCACAGAAAATGACTATGTAACTATGTAATAAATAGAAAAAAATGATATTGAGTGCATAAATATGTATGTGTGCATATCTGACAGACAGCTCAAAGTGTGTGTGTCAGGCACCAGGCTGTTGATGTCTGTTGTTCATGCTTTCTGTGTTTAACCATTGTAAAAACAATTGACCTCAATCAAAAAAAATAAGTAGGCCTTCAAGGGGATATACTGTAGCTAGTTATTATTTCCACCATTTCAGTTCCAATCATGCTATTTAGTTCTATATTTTTTTGGTTTCTCTCCACTGGGTAAACTAAACTTGGTTCACTGATTTTCCTTCACTGGTGTTGGTTGTGAAAAAGGTTTTTCTTTGCTTTGACAACAGATAAGACAGTGTTGTTGGTACTGTCCACTGAGTCTTGAAGAGGGAGGTCATGACTCCTATGAAGGAATTGTTGTTTTGCCTACACCAGGGTTCCCCATTAGGCGGCCCTCGGACCAGGTCCGGACCGCAAGAGCAAAATGTCTGGCCCTCAGTGATCCACTGGCACAACGAATAGAAATGACGAGTCATACCGCATTTATATTTACTGGCGCTCTGTTTCTGTCTTTGGTCTGTGTCAGAGTTTGAGACATACGCATGCACATACACACACACGTATTCTCTGAAGCCCCACCCCTACACTGTTTTTGATTGGCTTTTTGTAACCAAACAACTAACATAGCCAGAAACAGAGTAGGGGCGGGTCTTTGCAGAATGCAGGGGTGCGTTCAGTGGAGTGAACGTTCAATCAACCTTTTCTACCGTATGACACTTTCATTACCATATTATTTCATCTTGATGCCATCTCATTCTGATATGTAAGGCATGAAATCGTGGACATACAATACTGTATCCTTCCTTTTGGAACCAGTTTAGTGTGTCTGTACAGCTTTGTTGTTGTTAGCCATGTACAAGTGGTGCAAACCCGTAGCCCAACTCCTCCCTATTTTTGTAATTTGTGTTCATTGAAAGTAAAGTAAACTTTCCACCACCCTAAACACACACAGGAAAATAGGGACAAAGCACTGCATAAATAAACTTGTGAATAAACGTGTAAGAAATTGAAGTTTGGAGATTACACATTTTTGAAGCCGTCTACAGTTGGAGACTGGTGATGAGTTTAGTGTATTTCAGATATCTCAATGAATCTCGAATGTAAATGTCAGAAGGTGTTTTTCATCAACAACTGCAATGTTGGTCATTAACACACACATTTCTGTCACTTTGCTCACTGGCTGGTGAGTTAACGTTCACATATGTTTGTCCATCAGTCATATTTTGGTACAATAATTATAATAACAATAATGCTGAGTGAACATTTTAAACTGTGGAGCATTCAGAAGTAGGCTACTATAAAAACACAGCAAACATGATACAAGTTAATACAATTGTCCTCAAGTCTGACTCTTTGCTCACAGTCTGACTTGACTCTTGAGGTGAAATGCATCTTAATGCAGTTGGCTGTCTAGGTGGAAAGCTGTTTGGATATTTAGCTGTATAACAATCAGCATTCATGTTGGTATTGTGTGCAGACATAGGCTATGCCAGGCCTTTGTAGAAACGTTCAGTTATGGTTGCCTTCGGATAGGCTACTTGCTGTAGAGTTGCTAGAAGTTGTATTGTTATTCAAGGTCAATCAAAACTTTTGTATGTCACCATATATAAAGGTGTGTGTTTGCCAGAATGTTTATTTTTCAGAGTCCTGGGTATGTATGTGTGTGTTTAACCCTGCACGATCTGGCCATTGGCCCTTGGCATGCTTGACATATTTTGGCCCTAGGGGAAAATGAATTGGGGAACATGGCCTACACTGTGTAGTGAACCATTGCTGCTGCAAACACAAAATAGTTGGTTAGTGGGTGAAAGGGAAATAACTGGCCTTCACGTCAGCAGCACCCGTGTAAATACAAGAGGCAATATTATTGACATGTGAAAATTAATGAGGTCATAGTTATATACAGGGTCTATTTTTATATCTATCTATCTATCTATCTGTCTGTCTGTCTGTCTGTCTGTCTGTCTGTCGATATAGTACTTATCGTGACAGGCCTACAGTAGGAACATTGTACAAAACCAGCTGGTTACACACATTTCTATGGTTAGACACCGCAATAACCAAAGTCTCTTCCATTTTATCCTGCCTCGCTAAGAAAACTACATCCAATTGCAGCTCTGTGGGGTCAGCTACACGTGTCGAGTTGAGGTTGAGGCTGTGAATAAGCAGTAAAAGTTCACCTGTGTTGAACTCCAGATGAAGGGAAGATGGGATTTTGCTTTGCCACAGGAAGCTAAGGTTTCATTCACCCCTTCGCTTGCTTAGAATGGGAGTGAATGAGAGGTGAATATTGGCTGCTGTCTATTTTGCACATTTGTGAACTATGACTGTACTGAATTCACACAGCGTAGGTGAGAATGCGTCTGACATGGACATTCTTCTGCACTTGTATTCAAGTGCAGAATACAATCGTTCATCCACATCTGCTTCTTTCCCATAATCCAGTCGTTATTACCATATGTATTAGTATATTACTTTATCTCTGGTCATGTAATCTGTTACATTGTCATATCGAATGTCATATCGAATGCATATCAAGTGCATTTTTAACTAAACAATATATTTACAGTATATAACATTCTATATTGTAGACATTTTAATTGCTACTCCCTTTTAACATTATATTTGTTTTACATTTTTAATAGCTGCATGAACTCGATATATTTATGACGGGGGAGCAGATTGGATATGCTTGCTACGTCTTCCTTTTAACACTAGTTCTCAAACTGAGGGTCGCGAAACACAGAGGAGGGGGTCACAAGATGATTTTCAGAAATTAAATGACATTTGAAAATGATTAAAATGGCATAGTTTAGCCATAATTCTTAGTATTAGTACAGTTAATACATTTCTTTGATGTATTTTGCTACTAGCCTGTATTAAAATACTATCAAATAATAATATGGGGATAGTTGGGGTTGCGAGTCTCTGGCCCTGTTATTTTTGGGGGTTGCGAGCTAAAGAGTTTGAGATCCACTCCTTTAACACATGAAACAACATGAAGGACTCTCCCAACCATATATTTGGCATGATACTGCATGTCAGAAAGAAAACACAAATAACCTGCTGCATTTTAAAACTGGCTTGGTCACATGATTAGGGAGAGTATAGTGATTGTTGTTGTTTTTGTTTTGTTTTTTTACAGCATAACCATGCATTTCATATGGGGTCATTGCTTAGTTATTCTGTTTCCTTCTACATTACATAATCCTCTGTCGGAACCTGACTTTGATTTAATTAATACATGTATTGACACCTGCGATTCATGAACCCAAAATCTGTCTGCTATTCAACAAGGAAGTCAAGACAGGAAAGCATTCCTTCAGTAAATGGAACAGAATAAGGGTGTATCCTTTACATACACACATGACACCTAAACAGCAGCTATCGGTTGACAAATGATCTGCTGTCTTGCGCTAAAGGCAAAATTAAACGAAGGGCTGGTGTGGCTGGTTTCCTGCTAAAGCTGTCTTAATCCATTGTTTATTTTATACAGTTTTATTCACATTTAAGTATAATTTACATTAGAAGGCAAACATTTTGGAAGGATGTATAAGTGAAAGTTTAGCTGAGTATTATTGCTTCCTTAAGAGTGTTAACTGTCTAAATGTGTGCATGAATCATTCACACGCACCTCAATTTGTTTTTATTAAGGTTAATGTTTGGCAGGAGTTATCAAAGGCCTGAACTGCTTTTCTGCAGTGTGGTTGTATGTGTTTGTACAGCCAACATAACTATATTATCTTCATTCTCCGTGTAAACTAGCAATTACTCCAATGTCAGCTCCTTAAGTAAGCAAAAGTTTGGTCTATGTATGTAATATCATGAATTGTTAAGCTTTACTATGTTAAAGTCGAGAGAATCATGTTTGAGCGGTAGACCGTGTGGTGGTGGTATCTCCGTCTCATGAGATATGATATGGAGTTGTACAGTAGTGTCTGAACTGGCTGCTATGGCTTGACTACTGTAGTTCATTCATAATGGATGCTTAGGTAATCAGTGCACAGTCACACTTTACAATGTACTCAAAGCAGGTGTTTTAGCAGGTGTAACATCTCTAATATCTCTACAGTTTCGCCGTAAACTGTGTTATCCAGCTAAACTACACAAGCTGTAAGGCATTTCTCAGCATTACTTTTGTGTTCTCCGTAGCCCACATCGCTGTCCTACAGCATAGCAAGCAATAGGGGTGTGCACTTAAGTGTATCCCTCCAGAAAGCATTCATGTACACACAATCTGTGGACGGTGCTGTTCTTATTGGTCTTTTCCCATGATAATTAAACCAGAGTAATTCAGAGTGTTCCGACCATAATGTTTATGTCTTGGTCTTTTCCTCCAGTTGGACGACATCCGCTGTCCTCCCTCCATACCCGTCAGAAAGTCCAGCAACCCCGAGGTGACTCATGGGACCAGCCTTGCCAGCAGGTTCAAGAGGCAGCTCAGCGAGGATGGCAGGCAGCTCCGCAGAGGCAGCTTGGGCGGGGCACTCACAGGTAAACTAAAACTAACTAACTAAACTAAACTGGTTGCTGGTCTTTGATAGTGAATATGGAACATAGAGCAGCTAAGTAATGCTATAAAACGTGACCATTAGTCACTGTTTACATTTGGATCCAACATCATGTGATGAGCATTTAGGGATTTGTCTGTTTTCATAAATGAAGCAAGTAAAACATGGCCACCTTCTCTAAGGAGCGGTAAAACGCATTAGCAGGGTAGTATATTTCTGTTGCTGTTGTTCAGTCTTAAAAGAAGGATTCAGGAGCACATATTACTGGGAGGATAGCACTGGGCTTCTGTGATGTGATGAAAATGGTTTCGCTGCTGAAGTTTCTATGATGGACTTTTGCTTTTGGGACAGTGTTGAAACCTCCTATTACCAGGCTACCTTTTGTCCCCACATAATGCTCTTTCAGCCAGCTGCTGTGAGAACATCTTTCAGTGCCTGCTCTCTGATGGTAATCACTGCTTCGTGGTCCTGCACGGAGAACAACTGCTTTAGACGGACTGAACTGCAGCACGGCAGTGCACTTCTATTTTTACACAGCGGGGTCACGCCGCAGTGTAGGAAAAGCCAGTAGGCCACATGAAGCCCGTGGTTCTCATGGGCGAGAGCCAGATATGAGGGACAGCCTCTGTTTTTTCCTCCTCCTGCTCCCCCGCTGCACCACAGTCATACTCCTCTGGCAGGCTTCCTTCTACAGGAAATGGAATTACACGCGTAGATGATGCTCTGTGAGGCTAATCCCAGATCGCCTTTACGTTGCATGTGACGGACACTCAACCAAGAGATCTGAATGTAAACAACCACACAATCTCACTCCAGCTCCCCCTCTCCCATTCTATGTTCCCACGGCGCTGAGGACAGACTGGCCACAACAACAAGAGTGTAGGAAGTGAATTGTATTGAAGCTGCTTCCACAAGCACATTAACTCCATGGGGTCAAAGGCAGACCAAGTGAAGTGACACCCATACAGACTTCCTTATTACCTGTTAAGGGCAGGGTCAGTTATTCTCGAGAACGCTTTCTAAATTTGAGCTCAAATCAAAACAATATTCCTCCGCTCCCGCCGCATCATCGCTCCACACATCGAAACTCATTGTGAAGCAAAGCGTAGTGCTGCGGCTTTGTTGCTGTAAGTGGTGTTCACCACTTTGTTTATGTTCCTATTTACGGAGCCAGGGCTGTGTAGAAGTATCGGATAATGTTTTCCACAAGCACAGAACGGTAAGCTAGTGAAATGACAGGAGATGTTTGGTGTATTTGTCAAAATGTGCTCGCAATAGCTGACCTTTAAGTGAAGCCATACTGTATGACCTTCTGCCACTACATGTCATACTAGAGCAACAGAGCTCTGGCATCTCAGACCAAAACAAATGATTTGTGGGCCACACATGCACTCACATTGAATGTTCTCTGCTCAGGACACCATTATTCTACTATGATAATTACATAGAAAATAGTTATTTCCTGCTACAGCTTATTAACGTTTAAGATATTGTGTAGGCTTAGACTACCTTTGAAGGATCATGAGAGTGACAAAACAGATGGCAACTTGTGCTGCCATCTAGTTGCCGACCCATGGAGCTGCATTATATGACTTCTTCATAGTATTGTAAAAGCATCCATATGTTTTAAACTAAAAGGATTGTGGCGATTGTGGATGCCCTCTACTTGCTGTAACGGGCATTGCCAAATGCCTGGTTTCAGATTTGACACGTATCCTGCTTATATTTTGCCTGTTATCGGTGATATCTTGTAGAGCGAGGCTATTTAATCAACTACACTGATTGCCATGTTCTGTGTGTCCCTACAGGCAAATACCTGCTCCCATATGCCAGCCCACAGTCCCAAACGTCCTCTGAGATGTCTAACCTGGTCCGCATGTGTTCTCAAACACTGGGAAAGTCAGACCCCTCCCTCACCTCAACGCTGGTAAGTGACTTGTTGCGATATTTGCCTTTCTGCTGAACCTGTAGATTAGTGGAATAAACACATCTATTAGATACGTTGTGCTGTAACTGGGTTTGAAGCACAATGTGTTATTTATAAATGTTTTTTATTTAAAACTCACAAGGAGGTAGCAGCTTAACTACGTCCAAATATTGGAGTGAATAAACGGTGTGTGGGAAAGGTCACCTACATGGGCTGATCTTATCATATAATGTTTTGTAGCAATTGAATTGTTTTATCATTGGCCTTTATCTCCTTTCCTCAATTTCTCTGTATGTGTCATTGCCTAAGAGAGGCTTAACATCAGTCATATGTAGAGTGTCTGTCTGTATTGAGGGTATGTTTGGTAACTGACACTTGTCCGGTCAGTGATTATTAATAGGCTTATTGCCTTGAAACGACAGAATGCATGCGTGTCACCAATTCAGATGTGTCACATTAGTGTGGTTAAAAATAGTTTTTACTCATTGGCATAGATGGTTTCATTTTTAAATATAGTTTGACTTACTTTATAATTGGAGGCCTGAAAAAAGTTACATTTATCAATTGACATGAGAAATAGTCAGGCTGCAGAAGCTGGGACAGATTTTCGTTTCCTCCACTGGGGGACGCTGTTGCATCTCTCTCAGGGTGTCACGTAGGCTAAACAGTGTTTTAACTTATGCCCACAACAAATCTTTCCTTCCCTTTTGCTAGAGCAGACATTGTGAATGTCTCTATAATATCTGTAGAGTGCATTTTGTTCCTTTTCTCTAGACATACTGATGTGCTGTTAGGTCACAGCAGGCAACTGATTCTGTAGCAGTATATTAGAGGTTGGTGTTATTATCACACACACTGCGTGTATCTCCCCCCACACATTTACATTTACGGCATTTGGCAGACGCTTTTACCAGTAATTATAAGAAAACAATATTTTAAATAGAACAAATGCAGCATAATGTCATTATACCTATTACCACATAGTCAAACATAAAGTGCAATAAGTAATGGCCTAGCTAATAAAGTGCAAAAAAAAAAAATTTTTTATTTTATTTTATAAATAGTGAGATACCCTACAAACAGCTCTCACCCCATGAAGCCACCTGATTGAAATGAATGGTCACCATTTGTAATGGAGCACAAGCACGGTGCCAGTTCATCAAAATGAGATGGATATTGTGGCACAAATCGTTTTGTGTGTGTTGTATACATTTATCTGCCAGCATATGTGATGTGGTTGTAGATTATTCATTTTTTGCCTCTTTTCAGTAGCCGCTAGGTTTCAGTTCACAGCATGATAGATGGCTTTTAGAAAATCTCTATTCGTATCACATTGCTTGCTTGAGCTGTGTCTGAATGCATGCCCGACATCACGGGAAAGGTCAGCGTTGCTGACCAGCGCTCAGTGGCGGTGGCTTGCGTGGACATGCGTCGCATCGCTGATGCCGTCTTTTGAAGTGGACTGCGCTTGCACTGAAACCTCAGGGGTGCCTCTAACGCCATTGCGTTATCCTGCCATTAAAATGGACTCAGGCACGATGAATCATTTGACCTTGGGACCACGCGCTAAACGGAGCTCTGACTATTTCTCTTATTAATTTCTCCAATTTGGAGAACACTGGTCATTTGTGTCTCATTTCCTTGCCTGAAGAAGGCTCATCCATGACCTTATTGCAGGTGAATGAATAGCCTGTACAGTGTGTGTGGTGGAAGATAAAGTATTAAGCCGACTGAAAATTCCATTCAGCAAATCCTTCAAGGTGTAGAGTAAGTAAGGCTCTGCTGTTGCTTTTGTCTTCAAGACACGAAACAAGCTTTTTTTTATATTGAAGGACCGATGCAAGTCATATGATGAATGCAATATTTAGCCTTCCATCTCGGAAGACCATTATGTATATGTTCAGCCATTATGTAAAATTCCATCATAGGAACACTATGGCTCCAAAAGTGCAAAACAAAATAAGGGCACCTGTCACCAACATACGTTATGGTGCTAGAGTCTTTGGCTGCCTTCTTAATGTAAACTTCAAAAGGCTGCTATTGTACATAGCAATATACAATGAATTAAAATAATCCAGTCTTATATTATTTGAGTGCATGGGGTATAACATGATCATATTTTATGGGGTTTATTGTTATCGTCTTTGATGTTGCTGTAGCTCTTCATGAAATCGAAATAGCCAGCAGCAACATGGTGAATGCTTTTGTTAGATATATGAACATATGGCTGTCTTGCGTTAAAGTGTAACTGCACCCAAGCTCTGAGCCTGACTACCCATTGTACAACTTTGAAGTGAGGGGAGGGGCTGAGAGGGGAACCATTAACATCCACATTTGACTCAGCATTGATGTCTCATCAGTGCTGTCTTCAGTTTACAGCTCAAAAAACACGATTAAATTAAAATATTGAGCATGCAACCCGATTTTCTGTTAACTGTGGAATTATATCATGCACAATAGAGATGTTCTTGGTAATGACCAATTCAATGTCACAGAGATGTGCTATGTTTATTGAAGATTATTGACATCAATGCTAACATACCCAGCAGCAGACGAGTAACTTAACTGGGTTGCGCCATACCGGTAATCTATGCGATTAAAGATGTGTTGATATGAACATTTTGTTTACCGATCATGAGTACACAATAAGAATATGTATCTTTTTTTTCCCCCCCCCAATCTTTCTGTCTCCAGAGTGCAATTCACCATTTTGTCTTTTGTCCTTCACGTTCTTCCGTAATGCAGCTGGGAATGCATTTTCCATCCCTGGCATGGCTCTCTTGACCCTGATGCTCCCTGACACGAAATCAATACTTCACTTGTGCCGCGATATGGAGATAAGACCGTCATAATCCTGATGTTGTGGCTCTGTGTGTGGCGGGGGGCTCCTTCTCCCCCAATATTGTAGTCAGTGATGTCCTTCACTGATATGACGGTTTGTTTGTGTTGTGTTGTGTATCCCAGTCCATATTTGTAGATGGACCGGGATATGCATTCCAGTCCATATACAACACATATATGGACTGGAATGTCTATCCCCAATGATAACGCTTTTAATCTATTAAACCTGTGTGTTTTTTGTATGACATTGGAAATCATGTGGACTGACCATGAGAACATTTAAACACCCTTAAAATCCCTGACATGAAAGATATTTAGGATAAATAATACATATTTTAGTTTAAAAGATTTTGTCAAAGCATAATTTTAGGGGAGAGAATTGCAAAAACGCCACACATTTGACTTCAATAGGAATATTTTGTCTGATCTAACCCGTGCAGTTTATTGATATTGATAAAAGCAATGACGACATGCTTTTTGTCCTCCAAATCAATATTTTAAACTAAGTCATAGCTGACAAATGTCCATAGTTGTTAAATTATAAATCATCAGACATGTTAATAGTTGGGGGAGGGTGTAACATACATAATTCGTTCATTTTAGATATGGGATGGCTATATATTACCATGACCTTTCATTACTACTTCATAATTGGGAGGTATTCTGTTTGGGGCTATTGTATGAAATGATGTGAGTGTTGTCTGTTTCTAAGTGGGCAAAATGAAATGGGAAGGAAGGCTGTAGGGGACTGCAGTGGAATTTCCCCTGAGGACAATGCGACATCCCGTTTCTCTTTGAATACATGAATTCACAGCGGTTATTCCTTATGGCTGTATTGCAGGATTTAATAAAGGTACAATTGCACAGCAGGAATACTATCCAGATCTTGTTCAGTTCCGTTGTGCACTACTGCTGAGGGATTGGCTGTGCAGAAATATACAGTATATGCGTCTTCTGATACTGTTTCTACAAGACCGGCAAAGGGTGGAGGAAATGTTTGTACGGCAGTAGGAAATTGACATGTTCCAGACCTCTCTTCCTCCTCTGCCAGTTGCAGATCAGTGAGTTGCCTCCCACCCGGAATAGCGGGACAGAACAGTGGTGCTTGGGTTACCCCATCAGCCCTATCTGTGTGCTTTCGGGCAGGTGGGGTGCTCTACCTCTCCATTGCTGGCCAGCGGGGTGGGGTGGGGGGGGGGGGGGGTACACACAATCTCTATTGGGGAAGTAACCAGTGGGAGAAGGCCCCTGGACTAATTTATCGCCTTGCTCCAATGGTTCCTGCCCTTTAATCCCAGCCTCAATGGTATGCTACTGTGTGATGCACTACTATGAGTAGTCATACAAGGAAATCCAAACCTGTATCCCAGTGAAGCACTACTGTCATGCCTGTGCCTGTGCTTTGACTGACATTTGAATGGAAGGAAAGCTATTGTATACATTGTTCCCAAAATGTCTTTATTGTTAATCACAGATCACAGACATTCCTATACTTTATTTATTTATTTAAAATCAGTTTGCATTACGGGGGGGGATCTCTTGATGACACATGACCCATCGCCTGCGTTCCTCTTAACTGTGTAGTTGAGCATCACGGAATTTACAGCCGAATTTCTCCTTTGTCCCTATTAATTGGCACCAGGGACATTGGTTAAACGGGACCTGTCTGTTGGAAATCACCGGATGCTTTGATTCCCACGTGTACTCCGAAGGGCATTGTTTTTGACTGCGCTAATCCTCGTGGCGCAAGGTTGTATAGGTTCACATCCTCATTACCATGGCTCGGGCTAGCCTAACAGCTCTCTCTCCTTATCAGTAACGGCGCACGAGTTACCATCGCCCCAAACGCTGCCCTCCTCCCCTTCCACGGCCTTACAAGTTGGCCAATATGAAATGTTCATGTAGCCTGCACCTGTCTGTCATTCTCCTGAGCCCCTCCCCCGCACACTCTAGTTGGTGGCTGTCACTCCAGTCCGTGCTCGGTAACAAATCATTTGAGGTTGTCTGTAAATGAGGAGAATGGGTCCCACTTAATATTCACAGAGTGGTACCACACTGAATGGAAATGAGAGAGCAGGGTGGGTGGGAAGGGGGGTGTTGAAAAGAAACACAGACAGACTTTAAACAGGCTGTGAATTTGCAGCATGGTAAATGTTTCCATGGCATTGGGTACATCTTATTTCTTTAGATGCCAATATATTTGATTGGTGCAGGGACGTTGTTTTTTTTTTTTGGGACAATCTACGGTCACTTTTGTCCGCCCACCTCTACTTGGTTGTGGAATATGAGTTGGAATAGACAGGACCTGTATGTGAGCCGCTCGGATTGAAAGAAATAAGATGTCTGTTCTTCATGTAAATGGATGTGCAGCAAGATATGGTGGGTTAGACCAATTGATCGTAGCGGCACGTTCTAATCACCGTTATTTAATTAGTCTGCAGCAAGTCGTAACCTTGAGTTGTTCTCGTCTTGGGTCCAAGTGACTGAGGATAGTATTGACTCGCTGACAGCGTTGAGACCACCGAAGCCCCTCATCCTGCCCGCTACAGACAGGATGCGGCTACACGCTTTGTTTAGGTCGAGACAGAACAATTCTTGGAAGGATATCCTCTTCCCTGTTTTTAGCATTCGCTTAGGGGGGGGACCCTTATGCTTGGCCCGCCAACAGAGGCGAGTCCTCAGGGGCCTTCAGTCATAGCTATTAATTAAAATAAATCACCTCTCTTATCATCTCATATCTCATCATCCTACCACCACCACTCATATCTCATCCCACCACCACCGTACCTCCCCCCCCGCCCCCCCGCTCCCTAAAGTTAGACATGCGAGGCAGAAGGGGAGGAGTCAGCTGACTGCCCCCCTCCAATCAGATAAGTAGTGATGGAAGTGTGTATCAGCTGCAGGCAGTCAGGAGCGGCAGGCTACAGCTCAGCAGCATGCCTGCGTGCCGGTAGCGAGGCACGACACAACTCCAGCGCTGTTGCCATGGACGAGTCCAGCATTCTGAGGCGACGGGGGCTACAGGTATTGTGTGTGGTGGGGGGTTGGGGTGTCAGTGTGACTATCTCTAGCGGGCTATGAGACGCATAGTTTAGCCGCTTGTATGGTAGGCTTGCGCTGCGTTGCCGTGGCTCCCGCAGTGCCAGCTGGATTACAGTTAGGACACCTCCTGGGTTAACGCTTGGCAGTTACAGCGGCAACAGCAACCAATAGCAACCAATAGTGCTGTCTCTCCGCGGTCCTGTGTTCTGCACGTGAAGCCTTATCTGGCTGGCGTCTGGACAGTTCTCTCTGCAGTATGGGCTATGGGCTCGCAATGACAGATCTGTTAATGTTAATATGGAGTGCTGTTCTCACCTGCACTTGGCAGTTTGCACTTTTCTATATAACCTGCTTAACTTGTCTTTCTTAGAGGGGAGTTAGTGCTGTTATTACATGTTACTGAATCTTTAAACAGCCTCATTTTATGTTGGTGTAGCCTGGCTGCCTGCAGGGGGAATGATGGTGTGTGTGTATGTGATGTTTGTTAACGGAGCAGGCATCATAGCTATTGTCTGATTAACCCTGATTGTATTGTAGGTTTGTGTTCAGGACCACTGATAAAGCATACGATCACTATTCATTATTGCAGTTCTTAGAACCACATCATGAGATCCAAATAAATAGACAAGGCCCAGGGAAGTGAAATGCGTTGATAATCCACCTGACACTATTTGTAAATAGGTTTTGGTCAAATGTTGCTTATTGATCTTGGTGAGATTGAGATTGAGATTTCCCATTTAGATTGCTAAATGGGAAAATAATCCTAATCTCAATCTTATTTAATTAAATTAGTTTTAATTAGCTCTCTCAGTGAACACGTCTGTGGTTGATAAATATTTAACCTCTTGCAATTAAACTTATCTTAGAAACATAGCTGCAAAATACAGATCCTAGTTTTTAAATAACTTGTCTTTCAAGAAGTCAGTTTGCTTCCCTGCGATAATAAATCCGCCATGTTGACATTTAATTTCTACTGTGCAAATGTTTTAATGTTACAGTGCATTTCTTTGTAGCGATGTTCACATTTACATGTAATTGCTTTTGGCGTTTGTTCAAAGATCCAAAATAGTAGTAGTATTGCTCTGTTAGCTGCATTAATAACTAATGCCTATTAAATTGTCCATCGTCTTACACAACCTCCACCAAGCAAAAGATTAACTGTTGCAGGGATGACCAAATGCCTCCGGGATTAGTTCAATAGCCCAACACTGGCCAGGGAAGCTAGTTTTGTTTGGGCAAATCAATGGAGCTTTAGCACTTTGCTCCATTCACTCTCAGCCAGGAAAGAATGACCTCATCCATGTGAGATTGTGTTTGTGCTCAGCATAATAGCGTGAACAACTATCAGGGCTTCACAGTAAAATGGTTATTTCTTTACACATGGTGACCCTACTGATTGTTTAGTAATAAATCATGTCAAAACATTACAGTGTGTTCTATGTTATTTGACTGAAATTGTAAAAAAAATAATATAAAAAGCATAATTTGACAGTGTCAATGGAGCCATGTTGATCTACAATGATATAACGAAAGTGAAATTAAACACACTTGCTTAATCTGCAGGTGAATGGACTGGGTCTTTATGGAGAAACCTTATGAAGTTAAATTCTGACACTGTTCTTATGAGACTTATTGTTGCCTTGTCAACAGGCCAATTAGTTAGTTCTTTGAATGCATTGTACAACTAAAAAGGTTTTTGTCCCGGTTTTTGGCCCAGTGGGTGTGTATCAATCACTTGTGTTGTTCTTGCCTAGATGCTAGGAAAGTGTGATAATGCATTGAGAGGAGAGTCTACTGTAATTGGTTGTTTGTTTTTCTGTTGTTTAATTTGGTAATTACAGCTGCAGGGCGATCCCCAAGGGGGGTCTTGCCTTTTGTTTTGGTTCATTCATATCCCCTTTATCTATGCTAAATAAAAATCTTTGTTTTTCACTTGGGTTTTTGTTTATTTTATTTGACAGGAGACCTTACTCATAATCACATTTATCAGAAGAGTGGCTCTACAGTACATTCATAAAATCTCCATTAGTAAACAGACATTATGTTTTAGAATTGGGGCAATACATAATATTTTTGACATGACCAAACATTTATAAATCATGCACCAGAGACAGCTGATGGTAAATTGCCTCTGGAACAAGTGCTGCTAGCAAGCAAATATTTTACGATATTGAGGGTACATTTTGAAAGTGAAAGCAGCAATATTGTTTGTCATGCAGAGAGGATGTGGCTGGCTTGGCCATTCACTCCCAGTTTGTGTGTCTTTCCTGTGGGTGCCCTTGTGTCCCCGCAGAAACTGTATATTGGGCTTACTACTGTAGGGATGCATTACTGTGTTTTTCTTGGCTAATTCTGATTTGCTTTGACTGCTCTTGGCCATTTAGAAGCAGTGATGCTTAATTTTTAAATTCACTCAAAGTTTTCCATTCCCTTCACTTGCTCAGGGACACTTAGCCAGGAGGCAGCAGGTTCAAACCAATAACTTCTCTATCGCCTGATGCCCCACTGTACCCACTGAGCCACTGCCGCCAAGTTAATACTGCTTCCTTTGCCCTTGACCACCCTTGACCAAGACACTGGCATTAGAACTGGAACTGGAGCATGTGCCCATGCTGCATTGTGCTTCTGCTCACTGCTCCTAAGTAGCTATTATGGGTCAAATGCAGAAGGACACATGGACACGATAGTTGACAACATAGTACCTTAGTATGTTCTATCATTCATAGCGTTTTGTAGTTCAACCTGATGATGTCTCTTTAGTATTGAGGAACTGGGCATTCTTGTGAGACTTCTCTGTAGGAAAACTGTGAATCTTAATTTTTGCCTATGATAAACTTCTAAAACGGACATTTGCAGTCATTTGGGTTCAGCTACACATTTTTCTAATGGATTAACAATATGTTTAGGTCTGGATTGGTCAAATGTGCTATCCTTGTACCCAGTTTGAATGGGGAAATTGGCTCTTTTACGAGGCAGTATTTTGTGTAGCATGGACACATACCACTGCACTGTGTCTGCTTAATGCAGTTTAAACTGGCAAAGTAAGACTGTAGTTAACATTTACATAATCTCTTAACCCAAAAAACCCATATACAGATGTCATACAGAGTAATTCACAGGCATGCATTAAATGCTATGCAAAGGCACCTACCTGTAAGCTCTGTAAACTATTGGAAGTTAATTGTTCTCCCTTTAGTGTTTTTAGTTGGTATGTCTAGAAATCCCAGCCTATGCTTTATGGATACAGTGATGCCTTTGATTTGGTTTTGGGGCAGTGGCCCATAACTACTGTACTAATAGCCTATAACTATACTGTGTGTGTTCAAGGCTTCACTCTTGTGCCTTGTGTTCAATGTGAAAAACAATTGTAGACAAGGGAGAGCAGTGTTGGCCACATCATTTGAATTTACCATGTGAGGGTTTTGTATTTTGTCAAAATAATTGTGATTATTGTTTATTACTCTAGTTATTTCCCCTAGGAGGAAAAATGGCCAGATCAATCCATTGGGATTTGATTAAAAGCTCCAATGTTTTTATTGATTTAATTTTATTTGATGGTGTGAAAAGATAAGTCTATTTTTAGTCCATTAAAAACCTATTCTATAAAAAGGAGAATGCTATGTTTGAATGTATTGATCTGTTTGCATTGACATCTCACTACTTGTGGGCAGATGGCATGATAGTACAATATCCCCAGCAGAACTAGATGCACAGTGTAAATGCTACCATTGGGTTGGAATTGTATATCTGGTTAGTGTCTAGCCTATACCCTGGAGTGCCTGAGGCCTGGACTAACATAACCAATAGAATCTGTAGAAAGCATTGGGTGTATTCAAAGTCGCTTATGTTGCTGACTGGCGCTAATCTTATTAGCTGTGTTAGATGTCATTAGATGTGTATCACAATAAGCTTGGATTCCTTATGAGAATCCCTCCATAAAGCTAGCAGCTTACTACTGTAATGAGTGCCCTTTTGAACTTGAAATGTGGGACCAACTCAAATGGAATCAAGGGGAATTATTAATGAGTAGATATTTTTTTTTTTGTTTTTTTTTTTTTTTTTACTCAATAACTGCGATTTGATTTCATCCCGTAGAATTGAGTCTTCAGCTAGATCTTTAGTGATGTCAGCCATGTAAACAACCTGAACCTTCACAAGTTAGTAATGTCAGGATGAACTGCACGGGAAGTATCAATTGGCAAAATTATTTCAGTTTATCTACTGTACTCCGAATAGCATAGCAGAATGTTGCCATGTAAATCTATCATCCACATACAGAGAGTAAAGCATGTTGGTGATTGGTCAAGCTCTTACTGGACTGATGCATGCATGCTGATGTAATTTCCCTATATGTGTGTGACTTGTATTAAGGTAGGAAACCTGGGTATTGTCACTGTCATGACAACAAGATGGACTTTCACTTTTAAACTTGAATCTGTAATTTGGTGGCCCGTCAATACCCCTCCACCAATGCTGCTGACCAGTTTTAGTTTGTGTTATTGCCCAGGCTGACCAGAGTAGGATTGGTCCTCCATTTGAGCTAGGTTCCTCCTAAGGTTTATTCCTTTTGTCCATTTTGTAAATGTCCTTGTCATTGTCTCCCTCTACTTGTTGTATGGAATACAACCTTCAACACTGTGAATCTGCTTGGAAAAAATAACTATACAAATAATACGTAAGTAAATTTAAGCTCCAGTGTCTCTTTTAACACTTGTAACATTGGAACTACTTATGGAAATAGGCACATTTCAGCACCTTTAAAGTCAGCAAACTTTATAACATTATTTAATGTTGCTAAATCTTTAAACAGCCTCATGTTAGGTTGATGTAACCTGCCTGTTGGTGGAATGAGGTGTGTGTCTTTCTGTGTGAAGATAGTCAGTCTTTATTGATGTTTGTTTTTTAGTGGAGCAGGCATAGCTATTTTCTGACCGACACTAGCCCTAATTGTATTGTATGTTTGACTGATACTACAGTATGCAGTTATGTCCTGGTGACCATAATAGTGCAGTTATCACTCCTCATTCTTATAAATAGGGGCATGATCTTGTTAGTCAACTGCCCAGGAGTGTTTTGAATTTGCTAGACTAGGCCTGTAAGAAGTTAGTTTTGTATTAGCACTTACGGGACAAACTGATGCTTGTACTTGTGGGTGAAACCAGTGTTACAAAAACATTGTTTTGGTTTGGAAGTCTGAGACTATGTCCACATGTACACTGCAAATTTTTAAAACGGGGGCTTTTCTAATTCATTTAAAAAAAAAAGTTGTGGCTCCACACGGAAAAGCAAAAGTACGATGTAAACATGTCAAGAGCATGCCATGCCAGCAGCCGGCGATATAATCCTAAACATTTAAAGACGTTTTGGCCAATCGGAAGCCTGACTACTGGTTCTGAAATGTTGTCAGTGGCCTCCATAGTGCACTCTGCTCGTCATTATATAAATATGTAAACATGTAAAACGTCCCGTTAGCAAGGTTAAAACCAACAGTTTTGCCTACGTCCTCCATTGCTCAAGCATCGAGCAGGTAAACCAAAGAATTTAGAATTTTAGCAAGATTGAGCATTATAATTGAGCATTATAATGCATTTCAATGGAAGCAAAAAAACAACGCTTCTGTTCTTAGAAAAGTCACCCCCTCCTTTTTAAAAATCGAATGTAGCAGTTCCCTCTGTTGGAACATCTGTTAAGTTCTAGCCACTCTGATGTAAACCGTTAACAGTGCACATCAAACAAAAGACTGACACACAAGCTGACGTTACAAGCCCAAAACTCAGTTTTACCTGTCTACATGTGAATGTTGAGGACAGAGTTTTAAAATATCTTCACCCTGGCAGGAGTTTTGCTAAACCTTCGGTTATAGTGATAGGATGCACCGTTTACATGAGGATGAAAGGCCAAATTGCGCAGAAAAATGTTTGTTTATAAAAAATAGCAGTGTACGTGTGGACATAGCATGAGATCTTCTTGTAGAAATATGATACAAAATACAAAATTGTTTGTTGGAGAGCTGCACAGTGTATGCAAATTAAAAACCTTTAAGTTCCCATATGTAGTGTTGTCAGGGCCTCAAGTAAGTATGACTAATGCATAACACCTTACAAATATGCTATACTGCAAACGCTCCCCTCTGGTGGCATTTCCTATTATTACAATTATTTTCAACTTTGAAACAAGTTGTCACCACCAATGATGACAAAAAAGGTTATATAGGCCAATTAGGATTTATTTCACTGGTCATATTAAATTGCAATTGTAACTGCTTATATTACTGAGAGTATTACTCTAACAAGCTTGTGAACCACAATCCATAAAACATTGTAAACTGGGAAGGGGAGGGCATTGACCCTCTTCTCAACTGTGTAACCGACTTTGGAAATAGTCACTTGTTTGACTGTTGTTGAGATGTGATTAAAATCTACTATAATTAATATTTGACAAAAGCATTTTCTTTTCACTTTTCCAGAAGGAGCTGAGCCTTCCTAGAAGAGGCAGTTTGTAAGTATAAATACATATTCCACCTCATTATCATATAGTAGAGCTGATGACCTTATCTTCATATTGTTGCACTGAACAGTTGATGGATTGCTTACCTCAGCAAATGTTCAGTGTACTAGGTCTGCCCAGCATACTAATGGGTCTAATTGGACAAAATATCTGTGGGTGAACAAAACTACATACTGTAGAGCTAACAAAGCTATTTTGCTTTTGTATGTGGATAAATACTCTATATACTCTACACTAGTAGACGCCATACCGTTTTTATTTCACCTCACTATTCTACTACGGCAAGCGTAGTAGAATCTGCTACCAATTCACAAATTACTTGCATTACAAAAGTGTGTCCTTTTAATGGTCTATTGTTTCAAAAGCCTCACAGAGCAACTTCCTGTATCTAATTTGGGTGGTATTCAGAACAGGCCAAATGTGGAAATTTTCTAATTGAATTGGCTTTCTACCATAGATGTATTGTAATCAAACAAAAACAAATATCCCTTTGGGTCTGTATTTGTACAAAAATGTAATATTCCTAAAATTAATTGTATATTAAACAAATGAAATACACATGGTTCATACGGTCATGAAAAACCTGGAAAAGTTATGAAATTTGAAAATGGCAATTTCCAGGCCTGGAGGAGTTTTGGAAAAATACTTAATTGCAGAATGTTTTGGAAAAGGCACAGACATTTTCTTCACTAATTTCTGTATAAGAGTTTGGTGCAGTTGAGATCGACTGATAACATTTGATATTGGTTCAACAATAGGCCTAGCCTACTTTTATGATCGTTTGGCCAATCACCTAACTTGGCGTTATGTTGATCTCTGCGCTGAGTAACTAACGTCAGACTCCGACTTGAGTTGATTTTGTGAGATGTAACCCAATGCCAGGAAAATGTCGATATAATGTATGGCTTCACTTAGACAAATATAAGGCATGGCTTGAGAAAGGCCAGGCAAGTATTACAATTTCGTTAACAGTATTACATTTATATTATTATTATTATTATTATTGCGTAGTGCTTGCTCAACGCTATATCAATCCGGAAGTGGGTAATATAGGAGGTAGGTTGTTTGTTTACATATGCATTCATCCCACATGATTTTGCTTTGAAAAAAGTTAACTGTGGCTTTTTTTATCAAGTTTTAATCAAGTTAAGCAGTTGCCTGTGAAAACTCCACGAATACAAACGCTTGTGGCTAAAGGACTATAAACAAATTAGTCTCCTCAAACGAACTAAACTAGATATCTCTGCATCTAAATGACAGAGCTGTATAATAAATTGTGAAAGCTAGTACTATGATAATAGTAAAGTAGTAGTAATAGTAAATTATGTAGTTTACTACATATTAAACACTTCAGTAGGTCCTATGTGTAGTAGACTAGTAGGCTAATAATATTATGCTATGAAAAATAATCTGTGAATTCCTACCCAGATTTGTTTATGTTGTAGAATAAACACACACCACTAGCTAATGTGTAAAAATTAATGAGTATTGTAATAAAATGTTTAATTCAAATAAAGTTTAAATATTTACTGGTAAATAGGAGGCATAGTTTCTATCTGATACTGCTACCTTTTGAAGTTAATGTCAGTGTTACTGGACACTTTTATGTACTAATTAATTTTTTAGACATTGTTGCCTCTCAGTCATTTGTCAATTATGGCTACACAATGTAGTTCTCAGGGTTGGACACATTTTATTCAGTAAATATCTTAAATGGATGTTTATTTTGTATACATATAGCTTGTCATTAATTTTAGGATGTATTATTTGTGTATACACAGATGTTTCAGAGAATGTATGGTCATGAAAATATACCCCAAAGTCATGGAAATGTTTTAGTACAAATGTATATGAACCCTACAAAATGGTACATTCAACATTGAGAAGTTATTCTCTGTCAGTATAATGTATCAGATCATGCTACACCCAGACAGGTTTGGTTTAGGCAGATGTTTTCTGACCAGTATATTCTCCGGTTTTAATCAGTAAATGGTATTCACAGACATTAAGTGTCATCACAAGTTTCCACGGGATATTTGACTAGCCTCCCCATAGACTTATAAATAAATAGACATGGGGTACTGTACTTGCATAAGCTTTGCTCATTGGTGCAGGGAGCCATCTGAATCGAAGTTACAGTAAGAGTAGCGCCATCGTGAATGACGCATGTGCAGTACAAACAGACTACATCACAACATCCGACGCTGGAGTTCCCGACTTCTCGTGCATGTGTACCATAGAACAGCATAAAATACAACTGGATGTTGGGCTATATTTTTTTTAAGTATAGTAGGCATACTATATGATGTTTAATATTTAGCATTAACAGAGCTCTTTATGCGTTTTTTCCTGTTACCCAATCAAATGATCTGAGAAGAAAGCCTTCCATGGTGGTGTCTACAAAGTGTACAGTTTCTAGGAAACCGCATTCACGGAGTAGAGGCTGTCACGTGATACCAGGAAGTGTATATTAGCGATTTTATTAATTAATACTTTTGATAACGTCAAACTGTTTGACTAACACATTATTAATGTAACTAAGAGATTAGCTGGAAATGCATTTAAAAATAATTTTTTTTTTTAATGCTTGTAAAATTAGGAAACTATCATTGCTTTAGCAGGGCTAGCTAGCCCTGGCTACTATTAGGATTGTTTTTATTTTGCACATGGCATCTCCATTTTGGCTTTGTTTGTTAAATAAATCATGACATGGTCTAATGTGTCATGTGTCAAGTCAAGTCAATTTGATTTATATAGCCCTTAATCGCATTGCAGTCTCAAAGGGTTTTACAACCTACATTTCACATGGAAACAAACACCCCCTTAACCTGCTCCTCCCCCCGGGCAAGGGCAATGTGGTGTTGTTCATCTAAGGATCTATTTACCAAATATTTAGACCTGCTAAAGAACAGATTATTTCATCCTGATATGCAAAACCATAGAATTCAAAGAGGGTCTACTTTCTTTTTCACGTCTGTGTGTGTGCGTGTGCATGAATGCATGCTCACTAAAGACCTTGATGGTCCCGAGGGTTCTCCAGTGGCTTGTGATTTATCAGGAATGTGTTGAAATGTGTAAATATCTAAATGTTTTTAAGTATTGGCACCTGTGTCAGAGACGTGCTGATTTGTTTGTGTTTGTAAGGTGTGTTTTGAGGTGTGATAGGAGTATATTACAGTTATGAGAAGGTTTGTGGGCTAGCTGAAGCATAATGAATTATTTGCACTACAGTATCTGATATTTTATTATTGCATTGATTTGTAAGACTTCCCGCTTAGATCCTATTTTGGTTCACAGGACACAATCACATTATTCATAACAGTGTTCTTTTTTTTTTTATTATCCACAAGTATGAAAATCAACAACTGCTAGATAATTGGGAAAAAGAAAAGCCTTTTGTCTGTCTCTGAACCAGTGGCATTTCCCCATTGAAACACAGTTAAATAAATAGGTCTGCATAGAGAGGAATAGGCATTAAACAGACACAGAGGGGAGCTGTGAGATCAAATGCAGGCATAGAGCTTTATACTGTGAGTGAATGGCACAGACTGAGCCTGAGAATGAGCAGGTACAAGCTGTATAATTGAGTACCCGTTCAGCTGGTTCTGCGCGGCCTGCTCCAGATATGCGGTGCATAGGAGTAGCCGTGCTTGTTCACTGTTCCAGTTGCTGCCTGCCTCAAAACACCGGTTGTGCAAGTGATGCAATCTCTTGGTGTCTACAATGGTTCTGCTGCTGCTTGAAAACCCACACACTACAGACCAGACTAAACAAACAAGTATGCTAATTATCCACTATATATGAATGAGCCTCTTTATTAGAGAACTGCTCCTCTTCAACCATCCTAACTCTTTTCATCCAGTGCCTGTTACTTCAACATAGTTATTGGGTTGTCCTGGTTCATCCTGACTACATGTGGACATTGGAGGCTCTGCTGTGCAACCACTGTATCTCTGTGGAGGTGGGCGTCACTAGTGCATGAGCACTTGGTCTTGAAGGTACACATCTGTGCGGAAAGGTGGGGCCACACGCAATTACCCACTGTGTTTGGCTTCAATCTGCAGTCACTATCTCACACAGTGACGCAGTATCCCCAGTGTAACCCTCAAGCAGAGGTCTCACTGTTGGTAATGGTAATGCATCGGCATGGCAAGTGTTCATAAGCGCTTCTGCTTTATTTGAATGGCCGTCCAAGCATGTGGGAGAGCTCTCTCCCACCAGTGAGGCGTATGAAATGCCTCAAGAGGAGCTGTTTTCACACCGCGATCTCGGCCCGCTTTGAGCGACAGCCCGTGCTGCATTGTGCGTTGAGTCTCCGGGCGGGGGATGTGTGTCGTGCCACGAGCACCACGGCTACGGCATGTAGCAGAATGATATAGATCCACGTTCACTGCACGCGGCTCTGCTGTTAGCACGTCAGCAGCTGCTGGGGGGGGGGGGGGGGTTCTCGGAGTGGGGATTCG
>JAODUK010000004.1:627150-637718 GCA_027564635.1 Typhlichthys eigenmanni | reverse complement strand
CCCCCCCCCCCCCCCCCCCCCGGATGGGAGATGCGCTGGGGGAGATGTCCAGCCTCTCTGTGCCCTCCACTCCCTGACAGCCTCAAGGTGGACCGCAGAAGGACCGTAACGAGCTGATTTTATTTTTACACCCCCCCCTTCTCCCGCCCTTTTTGTCCTCTCTGCGCTGTGGTGGGGGGGAGAGAGAGGGAGGTAGAGAGAGAGGCTTGCCTCGGTGCTTTGTGGCAGCTCACTCCGGCTCTTTGTCAGCGCGGCAGAGCAGCGGGGTGAACGTGTGTGCCATGTCCACAGTAGCTCCAGCCAGCGCACTTCAGCCATGAAAGCCCAGCGGGAACGCCTCAGGATCCCGGGGCTGACGTTGGAGTGAGTATGCCTGTCTACCCCCCCCCGCACCCTTCCCCAGCCATGGTGACTGCTCCTCTGCAGGAGACGTAGCTTTGTCGCTGTCTTCCTGGCTGTGCTGCGTCTTCTTGTTGTTGTTGTTGTTTTCCACTGTGGTGTCAAAAACCTTTTTTTGCGCCACCGTTAGCGTTAGCATTAACGGGTGTAGCATCTGCTGCAGGAATCGTAACGTCTTTGTCCTCTGCAGCTAGCTAACACCAGCTTAATCTGTGTGTGTGTGTGTGTGTGTGCGTGTTGCGTGCGCTAGTGCTTGTGCATCTGCGTTTGATGCGCATACGTGCGAACAAGCTTCCTAGACACAATAAACGAGACTCGTGTCGTTAAGGAACGCACAGCTGTAAAGTGTTCTGGATGCGCACAATCCGCACATACGCATACACGCCAGACACATACACGGTGATAGAGGCACGTCACGCCTTAACACGCTATGCTGTCAGTGTTGTGGCGTGATATTGGCAGGATGTGTTGTCTGTGTCCCCTAAGCAGTGAGGTAGCCTCACTGACTGTTTACATATGCTAGCCAGCCTGTGTATCTATCTGGCATCATCCGTCTAAAGCTGGGCTGTTTACACTACGAGGTCACCAAGGCATTTGTTATGGTTTTCACCCAGCTATTAAAGCTAATTGGCATCTTATGACTACAGCATAATTCTATTGCTGTGACATAATATGTGGATGAAGTAAAACCTAACTGTTTTGTAGCAATTCAGTCAATATGATTATTGGAAATGCAACATGCATGCTAATATTTAGCATTCTTTGTCACTGCATCGCTATCTAACCCACTAAATGCACATAATGTGAAGTAGTTGCCTGTCCATATTTCTTTGTATATTTGACTGACTGCTCATTGTCGCATGCGTTTCATGACGAGGCTGGTGCCTTGATCGCCTACGTCCATACTGGAGCTGCACATCATTTGGCAGGGACCGTTTGTCTTGATTAGTACATTTCCCATCGCTGGGCGTTACCGGGGAGGGGGGGAACTTGGTCCCTGTGTAACATTTTGTGTGTCTGTGTAAGGACCACTATTTATCCCACTCCATTTAACTTGCAGCCTGACTCCCCGGAGCTTGAGCCCCACTCCCACTAGCCCCTGCAGCCCGTGCAGCCCGCTGCACGCCTTTCACTTCTGGAGGTAAGCCTTGTGTTCGTCCAGCATGGCTGTGTGTTGTCAGGCTAGCGGTGCCCCCAATCAGCTGCACACGAGCAGCCTTCTCCAAGAGGTAAAGGGCCTGTGCTCCTTCACCATTCAAATGACTTTGAACGTGGACACGGTGCTTATATAATGTTCTCAGTGCCTCGTTTCCTCCATCTCGTCTTTCATGTGCTAAGTAGAAACTGTGGCACTTACAACACATCAAAGTGGGCCACGGTTTCGGCCTTTCTGAGTCCTATCTGTATGCGATATGATGTATTTATTGGTGTCATTTAAGATTACTGTGCGAGTTGTATAGCCAAGGACATTATGTGCTGTTCAGCATCAGTGACAGCTCATAGATCATTGTAGAATATCAACACTGTTCTTAAAATTATCATTTTTGAGGGATGGGAATGGGCCATTGGATTTGGCTGACAAATAATGACTTGAATGATTTTAAATGCGTCCGGGTTCTCCCTGGACAGGCAGAATGAATGATGTACAAGTCGAGGAGCGTTGTTTCCCCTAGGAACATAGGTCAGTTATCCAGTGGTAGTTTGAGTTTTTCATTCAGGCATTTAGTTAATCAATCTTTTTTAATGGACTGGCCTCTTTATACTCCACACATTCTAATGTCAATTAACAATGAACCTCTTTTCCTTTTATTTATTCATTTTGCTTTATTTTTTTTATAATATAAACTATTTTTAAAAATATTTTACTAGTACATACTTGTAATGATTCTTTAGGTAAGTGCATGTTATTTGAGGTCATCCACGGTATCTACTGTAAATAAAATGGTAAGGGAATACATAATGATATACATTGCGATTTCAATATTTCGCTCATTCATTGTAAACTGCTGAGGTTTTGTTATCCTGTATTACAATTAAGCTATTAAGGAGACTTTTTTATTTTATTATATACAAAAGCAACGTACACTGAGTGCAGGCTAAGTATTAGGCTAAGGAGCTGGTATGGATTTGGCATCCCACTAGGACCCAGTTAGTTAATTAGCTAGTTATTTAGAATGTTGGGTAACAAACGGACACCTTTACTCTGATACATAATCTATTGATTATATGCTTTGCACTGATTAGTTCTGAATAAAACGCATTGAAAGCACTTGTGAAGCATTTATCAATAAATATCAACAGACGCCCACTAACACAAGCTCTGTTCCACTATTTCACTGTTTCAACACTTCTAAGATGCTTTCTGAAGCTGAATGGATATTTATACATGCAGACTCCATATTGACGTTTAAATAATGGAGCACCTACACATATACAATAATATAGGTAAACATACTGTGCATGAAAAATAAAATGTTTTCTGGTAGGCTACGTGTACGTCTAAATCAGCTATCAGACGCAATATCTACTTTATTTAAACAAACTAAAGATGTTTATCAATCTCCTTATTTATTATTAAACAGGTTATTTAACTAGAAATGTAAGTATCCTTAAGCAGGATGTCTCACCCCTACCTGTTCCTGAATACATGTAATTGTGCTCGTATGTATGGTTTGACGGTTTGAATTAATAACTGCAATGGATGTCTGTAGAATCCATTCGTTCTGACATTGTCATGAGCGCCGTCCGTTTTCAACAGGCAACCCTTGACATTGATGATTGCTCCTCTTAACCTTCGTCTTATGTGGAACTAAGAAAGGACAGGTCCATAATTGGAGTGAGGGCTGTCGCTCTGGCCTACAGGGACACACTGCAACAGTGACAAAAGATCTGACTGTGATTTCACCAACACATGCTTGCCAAAGACAGGGATTCTTCAACTGGCATCCACAGCACTTGCATGTTTTTGTTTTGTTTCCTCATTCATTTTGAAGGGCCTAGCTCCACACACAGTTGGAGATGCCAGATGGTTGGCAAGTCCTTGGCACACAACCCAGAGCGTGTTTCTTCTTAACACAGGGATGTAGACTAAAATGCATTCTTTCAGATTTACACATAGGATATTAGTGTTGCATTAATGGTTTCAGGCAGGCTAAGGACTTTGTCTCCAGTGTGCTTTTAGTCTATTTGTTCTTGCAATACCCTACCTTCCAGAATCTTCCAGCATGTGTTTTGGTCTGTAGCGGCAACTTCTGGCATCCTGGATATCAGTATGTTGTTGTTTTGACGCCTTCTGCTCTGGTCTTGAAGCTCTGCTCTCATTCTGATCATTGTCCATTCTGTCTTGTGTCTACAGTACAAAATGTTCCTAATGGATGGCAGAAAATGGCTCTCCTTTAGTCCCTTTAGTGTTCCCAGACATGCAGCACCAACAGGCCACAGTAGGGCTTCTTGTCTCTGGGAACCACAGCGGGTTCCTCTGCTTGTAAGGCTAACATGTGCAGGCTTGAGTAAGGCCTGGCAGTTGGAACTTTGTTGTGAAGTGAGTGAGATGAAGCTTAACCTGCAAGTCACTGCCAGCACAAAGACCCAGTGTCTCCCAATTGCGCACACGCACGCACACACACATCCTAACGGACTAAATATTGGCTTATCACATCTGGAGATTTTGTGACAACAATCACGTTTAGGACGTCAGGCAGACAGTGTTAGGGGTGATCTTTGCTCTCAGTTCGGTTGACGTAATCCACTGCTAATCAGATGTAGTTTGATAAAATATCTATACTTCAATTGGGTCTATTGTTGATTCATATATGTTGATGCAATGCTGTAAAGTGGGGCTGGGCGATATGGAACAAAAGTCATATCTTGATATTTTCTGGCTGAATGGCTATACACAATATATATCGCGATATGTTGTATTTGGGTTAAGTGTAAGCCAAATACATGCGAGATGTCACAATTATGCCTTTTATAAGCCTTTTATAAATAAAAAGTGCATGGTTCCTCTGCCTGTTTATCTAAACTGAAATGAAAAATTACACAAACGTATATACATCAGTTAACAGTCTGATATAAATGTAGTTAACAGGTTTTCCCTGCTGAACACAGCTTTTGAAAATCTTAATAAAATAAAAATATGTACTGTACTATTCAGTTGTTTATAACTTATTAACAAACGGAGAGCACAGTCCCTGCTGTAGCCCACCCATATATTATAAGGCCTGCACCAAGACGTGTGACTTGTGTCCACTGACTGCACATGGGTGACAAGTTGAAGCCCATACAGACGGCAATGGACGTCCTGCTAAGCTAACAAATGAGTCTAAGCAAATCTCTTAGTTACACTAACATGTTGTATGGGGGACGTGTGTGTGCACATACCTGACATGTATGGACAGCTAATCCGCATAGCTTACAGAAATAACCGCTCAAACCAACTATCCATTTGTATCCAATGTTGGGCAAAGTCGCATCCACAGAAGAATATTTGGGCCTTATAAGCGTGCTAATCGCTTCATTTATAAGGCAGAAGCGAGCATTTCCAGTCTGGATTGCAGCACACTGTACATCCACCACAAGGTTTAACACAGTCTGCCGTTGTCACTGTTGTACATTATGGAAACGAGTGTTTTCCACACTTGTTACAACATAATGCCCTCAACATAATTACTGCTGCTCATCAGACATTTGAAACCCGAACCATCTCAGTATGATTTAGCCATTGTTTAGCTCCTGACAAAACAGTGTATTGTAGTGTTGACGTCGTCCTCCATGGTGCACTCGCAAATGTGTTGGTCAGTGGGGGCGGGGTTCGTTCATGCAGAGAGTGAAACTGGAAAACACGCAGCGCTGTTTTGATGTGAGTTCGAAGTTAGCAAGCGTTCTTGAGAATGACTAACCCTGCCTTTAAGCAATGCAATGAGAGTTTGCAGGGGGGGGGATATCTGAAAAGGTTTTTAACCTCTGATGTGGCTATAGGTTCCCCCATTAAGGTCTCTTAAGAAATCTAAGTGCACTCTTAGCAGGGTGTTGCTACCTGGCTGTGCTCATTTGTTTTTCAACGTGCTCTGGCAACTGTTAACATGGCGTGTGTGTGCATGTGCTCTCCTCTCCACTCTCCACATGCCCACATTTCACACACGCACGCAGTTTGCCGTAGGGCAAATCCCGCAGTAGTGGGAGAACTCTTGTTTGTAGCGGCCACAGGCTAGCTTGGGCGTACACTTTCTAAAAGTTTTTATTCTAATTATCATAACTAAACTAAGGATTTATATATGATCCTGTATGCTACTGGATGTCACACCTAGAGCACCACTATCTCAGTCTAATACAAACCCATTGTCAACCATACACACACACACACATACGCACGCACAGCACACTAACGTGCACACACGGACGGCCCGGCTATGAAAACAAAAAATACAACACACACACACACGGATGTGATTCTCTGCTCCGGACACTATTACTACACTTTATTTTTACATATAATATGTTGTTTACTGCTATATTAAAGGTATAGTCAGCTATTGTACGATAATACACTTTTTTTTCATAAAATTCACCAAATATCTCCTTGCATTTCACTATCATACTGTTCTGTGTGTGTTGAAAAAATAATCTACACATTCTACACAGCTCTGTAAATAGGAACATAAACAAAGTGGTGCACACCGCTCACAAACAACAATTCCCTTGGCTTCGCAATGTGTTTCAATGTGTGGGGCTGAGCATCTGAGTGGGTTTGGCAAGCGTTCCCGAGGATGACTAACCCTGCCTTTTTAATGTTTAAAATGTTGTGTATAGACCCTTTCATATTTCATGAAATGACACAGGAATACAATCTATTCAGGTTCAACCTATTTATTACAGTATATGTAGAATTCCTGAGCACTCCTTTTAAATCCCTGACCCTAAATCTCCAGACGAGAGGATAAGCGGGGCAGGATTTGAGGTGAATCAGGCAAGCGGGCTCATAACGTCCGTCAGTCAGGGGAGAGCGTCTAGCTCGTCAGTTGGCTCTCGAGTGCAGCGTTTCCATTTCAAATAAGGCTTGCTTAATACACTGACCCAAAAGGCTTATGGCTCTGTGCCAGGTTGCCAACACTTTGTGTGTGCACGGTAACATCCGCTGATGATACAGAATCTCTGACTCAGAGCACGCACACACGCACCCACCCCCTGCTAAAGATGTGAAATGGTAGAGGCCTGTTACATGATATGGAGCATGTTGAGCGCATGCAGCAGGGGGAGTGTTTGGGATAAACGGAATGTACACGCACATCTAGACAGAAAAACAGACGTCGCCCATTGAACGGAGGTTATCCTGGCTCTGGCAGAAGTTTACTATGGATAGCGGACTCTTTTGTGTCAGGCGAGACTCATCCCGGAACTGTTTTTATTAGGAGAGGACGAGGTCTCTCTCTCTCTCTCGGCCAGAGAGGGTTTTCTGCCACAGCTGGGTGCAGATGTACCTGTGCAAAGGTTCTCTCTGAAGGAGAGCTGTTCCAGGGTTGTGTCTCTCTAGAAGTTAGGAGGCCATCTTTCCACCTCCCTCTGCCTGGAGGCTGGCATGACCGTGACTCGGGCATAATGTCTGACCCCAGCCTCTGGAGTGTGCTTGCCAACTTTAGCATGCCGCACTTCATCAGTGGAGCCAGGCTCCGTCGATCCAAGAGGTAACCGTGTGGGGCTATTGCCGCTGTGTTTACTTCTATGTTGTGACACTTAGCGACGTATCTTTGGGCTGTAGTGCTGCATGTCTGTGTTTGTTACTAAAGAGAATGACGCATGTTACCACTTCCAAACTGACGTTTAACTTGGAGGTGATTGCAATATTGTTGACCAGTAAGGTGTAAGGTGTAAGGGATTGTATTTGTCTTGCATGAAATGCTGTGAGCCCATCTTAAATGGTAAACTGTGTGTTTGCTGTGTGAGCTTGCATGTGCAAAAGATGTGTATTGTTGGTTATGGTGTTTACACAGAGGATATGCCCCTTCTTGTCTGACATCTGTAGCTTTGCTCCAGTTGGAATGCTAACTTGTATTTCAAAGTGTGCATTTGTAAATGTCATGTCATTTGTTAAGATCACTATATTTTCATTGCGATGAGTATTTATAATTTTGGTTTTATTATTTTATGGACTATCCATCCATCCATGAAGGATGGATATTCATTTTGTGAAGTAGGCTTGTAACTTCAGTTTTCAATATGCTATATAAAGTGAATTAATTAGTGTTATACTTCCTTGTATAATCTAAATCTACTGTACATTATTGGTCATGTCTATGACTGAAATATATTTTTAATCCATAGCCTGACCCATTTTATAGTACACTTTAACATGAAAAACTGTCTCTTTTCGGTCATCCAGTGCCAGTGTGTAATCTAGGTATTTCAAATGAAACTGAAGATGTTGACTGTCCAGCTGAAGCAGTATAAATCTGCACTTTCACAGATCACAGTGAAGGCAGGGTTGGTGATGTGTGTTAGCGATATAGCATGACATCCAATACACAGGAATCTGATCATTTGAGTTTGTTATGGACAGACAAACTGCCAGTGACTCTGCAAACACAATTTGGTATAAGAACCTTGCCTCAGAAATAACAACCCATAGACTACAGTAGGAAATGAGGGATTCACATGTTTGTTGGACAGTTTAGTTTTTGTGAAATGTTGAATTGTCAAAGATGTCTAATCTAAAATGATAGAACTATTTCCTGTGTGTGATGATCCAATGTCTTTTGGACATTTAAAGAGTCATAAAATAAAAATTTATATTAAAGAATACCTGAGTTGGGGTACATTTGGCCACAGTTCTTATGTGGTGGTGTTTGCCTGGTTTAAGTGTATCACTGAGTAGTGAGTGTTAATGGAATATAAGGTGTTGGCTAAGCTGACAGCTCTGACGAGACTTCAAGAAGTATCCTAAAAAAGAATTTGCAGTCGTTCAGTTCAAAGAGACTTTGAAAGTGTTGTAAAACGTATGATTATTTTCAGATGTGTCCTGCATTCCTAAACGAGCTGACAAGTGACACTTTCTAATTTGTATTTATATATTATTAAAAGGTATTTTGTTTGAGCTTTAAAAACGATAAATAAGCCTTTCATTACTTTTCAAATTCTTTCAGCTCTGGAGTTGCTTACTTCTAAGGTCATGATACAGTGTTGTTGTAATGCAATGATCTCTGAGTTTTGCAGACCTTGCTTGGATCTCATTCAGGATTCTCACCCCATCTGCATTACAGCATTCATCTGTCATCTTCTACCGGGGCCTGTTTATCCTCTTTAAAGCATCGTAAGACGAACATGCTTATTTCACATGCTCGGGCGGTCTGGCACTTGCTAACAAAGCTCATCTTAACATCAAATGTGATGGTAGGCTTGAGTTAGTGCATGTATCAAATATGTTGTTCTAGCATTGAAATCAAGTGTTGTGCCTCAAGACAGAGATTTTAGTTTTTTTTGGGGGGTGGGGGGGTATTTAAGATTGCAAAATGTTAATTCCTAATCTTGCATGTTTGTACTGTATTATCTGAAATACATGTTTGTCCACTGTTTATACATTCCTAATATTATATTATCTTAGACAGTGATTTGAGTGTTCAAGATAGATTTCTTTTTTTGGGGGAGGGGGTAATGGTACCTATACTGTTGAATGTAACACACATGAGGGTCTGAGCTCTATATAGGTCTGCCATGGTCCAAACACAGGGTGGATAAAGAGTAAAGCCACAGGGGCTGTTAGGGCACCAGTGTGGCATTCTCTTGGCTTAATCCACACTGGGAGAGTATAAATAGATCCAGTTTAAATCTGATCCTATTTGAGCAGGCACCTGTGTACTAGATATTATTCACTATGCACTTGTGAAGCGCTCTCATAGCATGTTAACATCCTGTCATGGCTGGGTTGGCACTGCAGAGTAAATTAATAGTTACTGTTTCAAATTAAAGGTGTAGTCTGTTATTGTAAGATAATAAAATCATTCTCCTCGCTTTCTGCTGTCTACTGTTCTGTGATAATCGGGTACTTCTACACAGCCCTGGTTTCACAAACGGGGAAAACAAAGTGGTGAACACGTGTGATACAGAGCTTTTAAGGGAGTTTGATTTGACCTCAAAGTTATCAAGCGTTCTTGAGATTGATTGACCCTGCCTTTGTAAGACATCAGTGGATGTGTCCTTATGAGATGCCATGTATAATTGGTTGAATCGACCTCCACGTTAAACTGTGGTTTGTTCTACTGTATTACCTGTATGGGATTAGAGTGCCTGCATGTGCTTTTCCTCCGCGTTATGACAGAGGTGGGTCAGGGGAGTGCATTCAGCATGATGATTCAAGCACTCAGACAGGCAATTTGCACCTGAGGCTGCCTGTGTCTCACCCCAGTGCTATAGTGTTATGGCTCTTTAAGTGTTAGAGCAGCTGTCTGCCCATGCGTCACAATGTGTTCTTCTTGGTTGTTGCTATCACTTCTTCTTTATTGATATACTCATGAACTAAACTCTGGTGTAGCGATGATGATGATGATTGCTTGTGCGTGTTACAGTATGTATGTATGTGTTGTCTGACCTTGAAGAAAATGCACAATTCTCAGGAATTGTTTTAAGTCCATTTTTTCTTTGTTGGGAGGCTGCTTTACCTGAATATATTTAGGTAAATTCTGAGGGTGTAGCTGTTTGCTGTTTCTCAGTTCCTGTTGGTTTGTTGTCATTCCCTGAAAGAGCAGTAAGCCAAACTGTTGAGTCATTTGTAATGTTTGAATAACATCATAGGCGTCAACTGCATCGCACCGGAAGTTTTAATCACAGTACTTTATCAAGTGAGTCACACACTCATTAACGAGACCTACAGACCCGGTCCTTGTAGCTGGTGCAGTATAAACACAACACAGCGCATGGTTCACCACAGTGAAGCATTTTGTTTTTGTAATTAAGCCCAACAACATGAGATGTTTGCTAAGCTACCTTCAGCTGTCCCACAGGTGGCAACAGAGCAAAGATGCTGTTTTACACACACGGTCTCAAATATAGATAGTTTATGGCCTTATGAAACAAATTTAGTGTACATATACCTAAGTTCATGTTCAACCCTTTATTTTGTCCCCATGGGGCAATTAGTTTTGCAGAAAGTACCACATGACATACACAAAGTTGAGCGA
>JAODUK010000004.1:573072-610620 GCA_027564635.1 Typhlichthys eigenmanni | reverse complement strand
CGACGGTACATTTAGCAAATCGACGTATTAAGTAACCGGTTACGTCGGTTACGTCGACTAATCGTCCCAGCACTAGTCCTAACCCCTATGACGCAGTCGTGTATGAAGCATTGAGGGGCTCTGTCTTCTCTCATTACCTTGTCTGCAGTCTACAGAGAGGTCAGACAGTGAAGAGGTCAACTTCATCAAGGAGCTGGTGAAGAAGATCCTCATTGTCATTGCCCGACCAGCTCGGCTCTTGGAATGCCTGGTACGTCTCACCAAGCGGTTTTTCTCTGTTTCTCCATAACGTCCTTCTGTGACACACACAGCTACCTAAGGAGGACAACCACATGTAGAATGGCCTTGTTAGTGGTTACTGTTTGTAATGTGTGTCCAGGAGTTTGACCCAGAGGAGTTCTACCACCTCCTAGAGGCTGCAGAGGGACATGCCAAAGAAGGCCAGGGCATCAAGACAGACATCCCGCGCTACATCATTAGCCAACTGGGACTCACACGAGACCCTCTGGAAGGTAGAAAATCACTTTCTGTTTAGGGGTCAGCGATTGAATGCCGTGTGAACAAAATAACCCTAACAAATCGATTTAGCAGCCCCAGTGCAAGGAGGTTCTTGTTATATTGCCTCAACGCCATACATCTTGCAGAACAGCTGGTGTTTCTGTTGAACTAACGACACTGAAATATTCTCTTTAAAATAACCACACTTGTCACACAGAGTGGAGGAAGCGACGAGGCAACGGGCCACATGGGAAATGTAGTATTTGCTCTGGGAAACGCTATTACTCTCGCAAAACATTTTATTTTGCTCTGTTAGAAAAGGGATAGATTCTCTCACATGTCACTCTGGATACATTATTCAATATCAGTTTACCATTGAAGACAAAACGGTTCAGTTTCAGAAGGTAAAATATCTAAATAATATGGAATAATTATGCGAGGCTACAGACTCACAGACAAAAACGCTCACCGCTGTTGACTAATGTCCTTTACGGAACAGACTGCCTTTCTAATGACCCAACATCTCTCCTGATTCACTAATCCACAGTCATTATGACTAATTAGAAAGAAATGGCCTCCCCACGGACTTGAGCCAGATCCACACAGGCTGGCATGCATCAGCCCATCGTACCATTCCTTTCCCTGGAGTCCCCTGCGTACTCTGTTTGCCTGGTGCCTTCCATGTGTGACGCAGACCTATAAGCAAAGGACAGATGTTTAGCAGGATGGAAATGGCTTAGCCCTATCTCTAGGACATATGGACATTGGCTTGATGACGGTTCATAATGACTACTTGTTCTGGGGTTGTGGTTTTCTAAATGGATGGTGGGTGTGTTAGTTTTGCCATAGTTCCCCTCCATTTATTTAGCTGTGCAAATCTCAGCCAGCCAGTACCTCAACCTTAGCAAGTAAATAAAGTTACGGGAAACCGCTGTTTATCGTTTTGACTGGCTGAGTAGACCTCGATAACATTGTGGTATGGTAGTCTAGTAAGCACTTAATGGGTTTAATTGCTAGCTTTTGTTTCTTTTTCAGAAATTGCTCACCTGACCAGCTGTGATAGTGGGATTGCAGAAACCCCTGAAACGGATGATTCTGTAAGTTTCTGTATCATATTAAGAAGACAAGTGGAATGCAATCTTGCAGTTTTTAAAGTTGTGATTGTTTTCCCCTTTCCCTCACATCAGTCGCAGAGCCTAAGTGCAGCTTTACGATGTCGGCGTAAACCATGTGAGATAGACTTTGAAATGATGAAACTCATCAGCAATGGTGCCTATGGGTAAGAGCCCCACTTTCCATTTAGAATAGGGAAAGACGGGGAATGTACGTATTTGTTGTCATGGAAATATGAGTTCATGTGAAAAGTAAGTGGCTAGTCTTTCCAGACTACAGTACTTGGACTGTATGGACCAACTGTGTATTCACTTAGTGTATACATCTATCTCCCATACGTTTTCTAATCTGTCTCCCAACTGTCCTTTCAGTGCTGTGTATTTGGTCCGACACAAGGAAACCAAGCAGCGGTTTGCCATGAAGAAGATCAACAAACAGAACCTGATCCTGAGGAACCAGATCCAGCAGGCCTTTGTGGAGAGAGACATCCTCACCTTTGCCGAGAACCCATTTGTGGTCTCCATGTACTGCTCCTTTGAGAGCAGGCGGCATCTCTGCATGGTCATGGAGTATGTGGAAGGTAGGTCAGCGAGCCAGCGGATTGTCCCCTCTGTACAACACACAGTAAGGTCATGCAGAGTATACATCCACTGTTGATACATGCAAACATTTAATGTAAATCAAATGCTTTCCTCTTGCATACATTTTACGCTTGGTTAATTGTCCCCCATGTGCTTCCAGTATAGTAAGTAATTCTGGAGAAAGCTTGCTTATTTGAGCTCTATCAAAACAAAAGCACCTCTCTTTAATGCCATAGGGTGCTCTCTCAGAAGCTCTACCCTAGGATAAAAGATTGTGAGCTTGTGTTCGTACTTACCGAGCCAGAGCAGTGTAGAGACTCCAGATTATCTTTTCAACAAGCACAGAAAATTGTATGCTAGCGGACCACGAGGAGATCATTGTTTAATCTGACAAAGTATATTAGCATGCAGTCGTTTACTATACCTTTTTTATTTCTTTTTTAAAAAGATAGTAGGCAATGAGTAGAGAATGTATGAGTCTGTATGGGGAGTGGTAGAGCATTGTGACTGCTTCAGCACTGAGGTACACTGAGAGCGATGTCCCATTTTGATATTTCAACAATTCCCTATGCAACTGCAGGAGGGGATTGTGCCACTCTGTTGAAGAACATGGGTCCTCTACCTGTGGATATGGCCAGGATGTACTTCGCAGAGACAGTCCTTGCCCTTGAGTACCTCCACAATTATGGCATTGTCCACAGAGATCTCAAGCCAGACAAGTGAGTCCTTGTCCTAAATAAAAACAAAATGGCAGCTCCTTGATGGAAACCATTTTACAAGGGGATATTATCATATTCATAAAAAAAACTTTTTAGAAGTCGTAATACCCGTATGGTTATAATCTGACATAATACTGAAAACATTATACCATGCTATTGGACAGTATTAGAACTTAAACCTCTTCAGAGATCCAAACATTTGCCTAATGTCTATGTACCCGCATATTTAGCTAATATTTTGCTACCTTTCCTCGGGGACATATAGATTACTCACTGTGCAGTCTGATATTTGAATGATTCAAATGTTAGCGTGTATGTGTGAGCTCACATGGTGTTTACAGTTAGTGACCGACCTTCTTTCATCCTACCCATCTCTCCTCTTTCCCATTTGCCCAACCACGTCCTGCAGCTTGCTGGTGACCTTGATGGGACACATCAAGCTGACCGACTTTGGCTTGTCCAAGGTGGGCCTGATGAATATGACCACCAACCTCTATGAGGGACACATAGAAAAAGACGCCAGGGAGTTCTCTGACAAGCAGGTGACACTTGTTGAAGCAAATGTTGGGCTGGACCAGTGACCCCATGGTGACGTTTCCTTGGCCTGCTGTTGAAGGTGTGTCGTTGTGCCAACAGGTATGTGGGACCCCAGAGTACATTGCCCCAGAGGTCATCCTGAGGCAGGGCTATGGGAAGCCTGTGGACTGGTGGGCCATGGGAATCATCCTATATGAATTCCTCGTGGGATGTGTGCCTTTTTTTGGAGACACTCCAGAGGAGCTGTTTGGACAAGTCATAAGTGGTTAGTTTCATTTAATGTTCCTGCCTTGTGTTTTAATAGTTGTGTTGCTGTGATTAAACTTAGAATACATTACATTATTTAATTTATTGAAATTCTAATTCCCGTGATCTGGCTAATGTTTGATGCTGATTGGGGGAAATAAAGGTAGATCGTTCTGTCGCATGTATGAAAGTTTGATTGAAATGTATTAGCACCCTCTTTACGACAAATGCTTTTTAATAGAGGGGTTCTAGACTGATTCTTGAGGCAAAATTAAATGGAGCGTGTAAGATTAGGGTGGTCTCACGAGGCTCCACGAGAGTGCTAGAGCACATGCCGTCTTTGTGTTCCTCAAAGACGGTGTTGATGTATGCATGACGCGTCAAGTACAACAAGTGTCTGGTGTCATTATTAAACTATGTGACCCCAAGTCTTTTCATTAAATTGTCATAAATTGTCATAAATTGCATGCCGACAGTATTGTTGACACAAATGTCTGTGTTGAACCCTAAACCTTGTAATGTTTAGTACAATGATTAGTATTTATTTTGCTGCTAGGACACGGTGCATGGCATATTTCATCAATAGAAATTAGCTACTGATGTCCATTCCTAAATTAATTGGATGACATTAGCTCCATGAAAGCCTCACTGTAGCTAAGCAGATGTTTGGCATTCAGCTTGACTCTGACCCATACCCAAGCATAACATTATTGTGAACTCGCCTTTCCTCTTGAAAGGACATTATGAATGTGAATGGCAGCTCATAGAAGACACAAAATGCAAATGTGACTGTTTATGCGGCGATGCCGAGGGAATGTGCTGCATCGTGATGGCAGCCTGTCTGGCCAATGAGAATGAATGGTGTGCCACGACACGTTTGGTCTGCTCTCAATCACAGCAGGCCAGTTGGGACTGACTGTTAATTGAAGGGCCTGAATGCGTGCATGGAGCCTCCAGCTCTACATACATATTCATATATTCATACCAAATCAGGTTTAAAATGGAGGACAAATGTTGCTGAATCGTCGTAATAATGCATCACTTTGCCTTCAATGTGTGGCACAACGTCTGCGTACATAACACTGTATATCAAGTCACCATGAGATGCCTGCATGCATTTTCCACATTAGACGTTTGTTCACAAGGTAAATCTGCCCTTGAGCAAGCTCAAAGCTATGTGTTTCACACCCCCGAGCTTGTAAAGCTATTTGCTACATTGGTATTTGCTAACAGAAAATAAAAAGCATTGCACATTTCTCACCTGATCCACAAGTATTGCTAACCTGTGAGCATTCACCGTACCAGTGTGTTGAATACTGAGGCTAATGAGTGTGTGTGTGTGTGTGTGACACGGTGTTTGCAGATGAGATTAACTGGCCTGAAGGAGAGGATGCACCCCCTGCTGACGCACAGGAGCTCATCGCCCTGCTGCTCAGACAGAACCCTCTGGAACGTTTGGGCACAGGTACATCACACACACACACACACACAGACAAGCTCTAAAACAAGTAGCGCGTGTTGCCATAGTTTCTCAGGCCACCTTTTTCGTGCCACCTCAGCACAGCTCATTATTCAGAGTCACCGGGGGAGAAATGAGGTCGGCGAGCAGCTTGAGTGCTCCATCACGCTCTGCTCTCACCTCTCTCTTTACTCAATTACATTGAGGTGCGACTCTTGCACCCCCCCCCCTGCAAGGTCACATGTCAGTCTGTGAGGCAGTAGCCCCATAGGCCTCCTGTACATACAATACAGGCGGCTAGTCTCGGTTGGTGGACTCAGCCAGGTCACCATTCACTGCTGCACCTCAGCTGGGTGGAAGAGGTCACTGGCAGGGTAGCACTGCATTATTCATGGACGTGGTATCAGCCTCTGTCCTGCAACCCCTGTGGGAAGAAACCCTACAGAGTAATGTAATGCTGCAGCGTCGACCTCTTTGAACGTTGTTGTGTGTTGTCTGCGTCAACAGGGGGCGCTGTTGAAGTGAAGCGCCATCAGTTCTTCTACAGCCTGGACTGGACCAGCCTGCTGAGGCAGAAGGCCGAGTTCATCCCCCAGCTGGAGTCAGAGGACGACACCAGCTACTTTGACAGTATGTCGACGCTTGTACCAGCGCTGCGTTCAGTGCGCGATTTTGTTTAGTCACGGTGGCCCAACCGCTACTTTCTCAACAAGGAGTGTGGTTGTGGATGGACATCAGTGATGGTCGGTCACGCCCTCAAAACGCAGCAGGCATACTTTGGCTTAACCCATTCTGTTATGCTATCCTGTGTTTATGCAACCTGAACAAACCCTGTGGTGAAACATCGTAGTTTTTTTGTGAACATAATTATTTTTGCTAGCATGTTGACCGTAGACGGTCAGCCTAATGAGTCCGACCTTGTCTTTAGCTCGCTCTGAAAGATACCATCACCTGGAGACGGAGGAAGAGGACACCAACGATGAAGACTTCAACGTGGAGCTGCGGCAGTTTTCCTCCTGCTCTCACAGATTCTCCAAGGTGTGTCCCGAGACTGTCTCTGGAAAATCTCCATCTAACGAAGTGTGTAAATGTTGTTAGTCATGTAAATCCATTCCATGCTGTCCTCTATTCTCGTGAGAGAGGGCAAAATTCTGTATTCTGTATTTCATATGGAAATGTGTGCCTGGGAAAACACAAACCCCTCCCCAAACAGATCTCAGCTTTGCATATATTTTCTGCTCGGATCTCTCTTTATTGTAATGTGTGACACGACACAACACATTCACATGAGCTGCGGTGCAGCATGTTCGCGTGTTCACACGTCAAAAACAAAGCAAGGCGGAATAAGCAGCCGAGAGGCCATAGAAAGGAGATGAGCTGCATTGCCTTTTATGTAGGACTTAACTGGAGTATGCAGAGACTGACCTAGTACTGCTTGTAGGCTCATAACGACTGTATTAGAGTGGGCAGGCCACATGGCATTAGGGGTGTAAGAAAATATTGATGCACCCGAGTTTCGCAATATTACGATATTGTATCGATTCTCTAAATTACGGTATTGATAAAAAAAAAACTAATTGTTTTACTCAATTTATATGTAAAAGAGATCATGCCATGTACATGCATTAACCTCAAATGATAGGAAAGATGCTTGTTACCATATTTACCTTTAAGCTCATTTCCATCTGCAGTCCCTGAGCAAGTTTACATACTGTGTTTATTTTCTGCAGAAGCGCCACACGTTAGCATTGCTATGACAGTTTTCCACAAATTAGTACAGTGCTGCAATATATCGCAATATATCGGCAGCTCCACATGGCATCTGCTGGTGACATTACATGTACTGTAATGTGTGTGTGTGTGTGTGATACATAGGTTTACAGCAGCCTGGATCTGTCGCGAGGTCAGCTCGAGGAGAAAGGAGAGACGGAGGAGAAGAAGACGGAGAGCCCGCTGACTGTGGACTCTCTCAGCTGGACGCCAGACTTTGCAGAAATGTATGAGACAATCTACTAGTTCTTTACACCATGAACCTACTGTAGGGACTACATTATATGTTACTGTGGATTCCAGACGTCTTCAACAGGGGGTCCTCCAAATGATTTGAGCCTAAACTTATTTTCTACCACAAAATGCAAATTTCAGAAAATATACATGAACATAAATACAATGAATACATAAATATGCCAATATTTATTTTAATGGCTTAGTTAGTGGCCTACGTTTATGTGGCACTATAGGTTGCCTTACACATTATTGTTAACCAATGTTTACCATATTTTTACTTTAAAATATGTTACTACTTCTTGGCTTGATAAAATATTCCAGTTGAATTAGCTAGTATGTACTGTATGTACTCATCTCTGATGTTAATGCAATTAAAGGTATTAGCCCTATTCAGCTATTGTAAGCTAATTGTAAGCATTTTGTCAAATTCACCAAATACTATATCTCCTCGCATTATTCCGTTTTACTATTCTCTGTACGTGTTGAAAATATAATCTGATACCTCTACACAGCCCTAGCTCCAGAAATGGGAACATAAACAAAGTGGCGAACACCGCTCACAACAAAGCCGCAGTACTCCGTTTTGCTTCACAATACATTTCAATGTGTGAGGCGGCACTGCTAGGGATATTGTTTTGATTTGAGCTTTGTTTGAGTGTTGTTTGAGTTCTTTTATGCTTCCACTAGGCCTTCTCTCACGGACACAGACAGTGTGACTCAGGGTCCTCGGCCCAGCCTGCTACCCAAGTTTGCCATCTCGGCTGAGAGCGAAGGCGACGACACCTCAGGCATCGGGGACCCCAGCAAAGCCTCCTTCTCTGGCGGCGAGCTGCCTCAAGATGAGCCGGACGTCACCACTCCTGGCAGCACTCGCAGTGGAGCCACACTCTCCGGTAGTACATTCTACAATCCTGGGTGTAATGAACGTTTCTGATGACACAGCTTTTTGTTGCTGTTATGATTGGCTGAAATTTGTGCCAGGGGATGTCACCAGCAGTGTTTATGGCCCGGTTATGTTTTTATTACAACCCCCCCCCCCCCTTCTTTTTTATTATTTTCTCCATTGGTCACTTCCTGTGCATGTGAGAGGCCCACTAAGCATTTGTTTTGGTCTGATATTCTGGTGCTTAGTGCGACATCTAGTGGCGGACAAGGTCATACGTAGTTCCATTTTAACATACAATCGGTGAAAAGTACAATGAGTTTCAACATTTAAAATGATTGGCTGTCAGGTCTCCAGGGGCTGGGTTGATGTGTAGCTGCGTAGCTCTCACTAAATGCACATATGTGTTGTGACAGGGAGTTTCTCTGAGCATCTGGACCAGTTGACATGTCGAGCCGAGGGTGTGGAGAGCCCAGACACCACCAATCCAGCCCAAGAGCACCGGGGACCCCAACCCATCACATTGAGGCTGGAGGCTCCAGAGAATACCACAGCCGTGGCTCAAGTCCCCAAGTCTGTCTCAACGAGCGCTCTCTCTCTTATGATCCCTGGGGGTAAGCCGGACAACGCACACACACACACACACACACACACACACGCGCGCACCACTGGTTCCTAGTTAGGGGGTTGAAACGTTTATAGGATCAGTTATTCCAGACGCACAGAAGTACAATTGCAGCGATGGCGTGCGAGGGGAAGGCTATGTAGAGCTGAGTGCACTCTTCATGTGTGAAATTAGCCCAGCATGGTACCAGCTTGAAGAGCTCAGTTTTATGAGAAGCCTGCGAGCAAATTGGCCACAAGGCATCCCCTTCAGCAAGAGCAGCATGCAAGAGGAGAGGCCCATGCTACTGTGAGGGGTGAATTCCACTGGTCATACACACAGCAGGGTCACAATGTTGCTAGCAACTGACGGGAACAAACACTCGCAGTGTGTTTGCCTTTCTGGGAACATGGACTTTAATTCAGTCAGTTCAGATGATTAATGACCACCTCTCCCTTTCCTCCTTCAGATGTTCTTGGGGTATCTCCCCTAGCCAGCCCTGTGTCCCCATACTCTCTTTCCTCAAACCCCTCCTCTCGAGACTCCTCCCCCAGCCGAGACTCCTCCCTCTGCGCCACCAACCCGCGGCAGCCAATCATCGTCCACAGCTCTGGGAAGAAGTTTGGCTTCACACTGAGGGCGATCCGAGTGTACGCTTGTGACAGTGACATCTTCACTGTCTACCACATGGTCTGGGTAAGAGCTGTCTGTCTGTCAACGCACTTGGTTTAGGTGCTCTGTAAATAAATAGGTTGCTGTTATTTATTCATAATACACTCGTTTATATTGAGGGGCTCTGCGGAGTTAAGAATAATGATGAAAGTGAATATTATGGTTTCTAGTGTTCCCTGTATGGACTGTGGCGTGACAGCATGGTGTGTGTGTGTGTGTGTGCGTGTGTGTGCGCGTGTGTGCGTTGAGTAGAATGTAGAGGACAGTGGCTCTGCCCATAAGGCTGGACTGAAGGCTGGTGACCTCATCACTCACGTGAATGGAGAGCCAGTGCATGGATTGGTCCACACGGAGGTTGTGGAGCTCTTGCTCAAGGTCGGTGGAAATGCACATTGGTCTGTACTTGCATCAGCTCAGCAGAGCAGTAAGCTCATACTGTACGTACTGTACAGCTAAATGAATAACGGCCATGCAACCGCTTCTTTCCCTCAGAGCGGCAGCAAAGTGTCTATATCCACCACCCCTTTTGAGAACACATCTATAAAAACTGGTCCCGCTAGAAGGAATAGCTACAAGAGCAAGATGGTCAGATGTACCAAGAAGCCTAAGAAAGAGAAGACTCCAGAAAGGTAATCTTGGTCTCCTGTAAGGTTTGTTTTTCTTCTGAGACCATAAGTTGTGCTGGTAAGAAACCACAAGGGGGAGCTGTAGCTCCAACTGAAGAAGGACTGTTACATAAATTACAGCCAAATGGGGTCTTTAGTGTTTGTGTAACTGAGACTGGGGAACTGAGCCTTGAGAAATACTTGCAACATTGTTTCCATTATTCCTCAATCCTAGCAAAAGACTTCTTAATGTGCAAACCCTTTGGCTCACCCTTTTCTTTGGTTTAACCAACTCTCAGCACAGTAAATATGAAATAATTCACATTTTAGCCTGCAGCTGTCCAGGGTGAATCCAATAAGAGGCTAGAAACACAACACATGGGAAATATTCAGTGGGCTCCGTTGACTACAGTGGTGTGCCATGTGAAGGCAGCCACAATGTTTGGTCGATGCGTCACCGCCGTCCCGGTACGCTAATGTCTCTGCTCTGTTGACATCCGTTCCCTAGGCGACGCTCCCTGTTCAGGCGCTTTGCCATGCAGCCCTCGCCACTGCTGCACACAAGCCGTAGTTTCTCCTCCCTCAACCACTCCCTGTCCTCCGGGGAGAGCCTCCCCGGCTCCCCTACCCACAGCCTGTCCCCCCACTCCCCTACAACAGCCCTGCGCACCACGCCTGACTTCACCCAATCAGGTGAGAGCTTCTTCTTTTATAACGGTGTTGTTACCTGTAACACAGCAACACACTTAATACATTTCTCCCTCCATCCACCAGGGGGCACTTCATCCCAGAGCAGCTCCCCTAGCTCCAGCGCCCCCAACTCCCCGGCGGGCTCGGGCCACGTGCGCCCCAGCACCCTGCACGGCCTGGGCCCCAAGCTGCCGGGGCCACGCCTGCGACAGCAGGGCCGCCGCAAGTCGGCCGGCAGCATCCCGCTGTCGCCGCTGGCACGCACGCCCTCGCCCACGCCCCAGCCCCCGTCCCCGTCCCCCCAGCGCTCGCCCTCGCCCCACCTGGCCCTCCCGGCCAAGATGCACTCCCCGCCGACAATCGTGCGCCACATGGCACGCCCCAAGAGCGCCGCCGAGCCGCCGCGCTCGCCCCTCCTGAAGCGGGTGCAGTCGGAGGAGAAGCTCTCGCCGTCCTATGGCGGGGACAAGAAGCTGTTGCTCCTCTGCCCCAGGAAGCTGAGCCTGGAAGTGACCCAGGAGGAGGCCCAGGGCGAGGAGCCGGCCCTGGGGAAGAGTGTGGAGGAGACCCCCGGGGACAACGCCATCACCACTCCCCGCGTCCGACCGGCCGAGCAGGGCTGCCTCAAGAGGCCCCCCGGCCGCAAGCTCGGCCGGCAGGAGTCTGTGGAGGACTTGGACAAGGACAAGCTCAAGACCAAGGTGGTGGCCAGGAGGCAGGACTGGTCAGAGAGGAGGGAGTCCCTGCACAAGCAGGAAGCCCTGGCTGAGTGTGAGCCTTGCTTCGCGGGTGCTGGAGAGGAGCACGACACCTCCTTCCTCGGTCGAGGGCCAGGCAAAGGCCACAGCGGCCCCGACGGTGGCCCCCTAGAGGCCAAAGCGGCCAGTGCCACGCTGAAGGATGTGCTGTATAAGAAGCTGAGCACGCGCACGTGCGAGGGCTTCCCTGAAGTGGCCGGCGTCTTCGACGGAGGAGTCCAGGCCGACCGGCAGCTCTCTCGGCCGAGCAAAGACGGCGTGAAGCCGGAGAGGCCCAACTTGGACTACACCCGGAAGAGGCTGTCCTTCGAAGATCGAGAAGACTGCATGTGTCGCCTGTCTCCCCCCGTGCACGACGCCCTCCATTTTGGCTCTGTGCGGTCCAAGAGCCTCCAGCTGGACTCTGTGATGGCCCACGAGCACATCAAGGCCAGCGGTCACTCAGGCTCCGACGGCCCGGCTCAAAAGCTCTTCTCCGCGAGGGGGGAGAGCGCCGTGGAGAAGCTCCAGCTCATCTCTTCAGCGGAGACCCCCCTGCGGAAGACCTCCTCAGAATACAAGCTGGAGGGGCGCCTGGTGTCCTCGCTCAAGCCCCTGGAAGGCACCCTGGACATCGGCCTGCTCTCGGGACCCAGAGCCTCCAAAACGGACAGCTGTCTGTCCAAGATGGCAGACGCCACCAATGATGGCATTTCCGCCGTGGCCCAGCTGTGGACCTCGAGCGGCGCTGAAAGACAGCCCCCCTGCCCCCCCCAGGCGAAACCTGCTGACAAGCCCAAGAGTCCCTTGCTGACTGGTCCCGCAGCCTGCGGACATGTTGTGTCATCTCTCAGAATGGCGGTCAAAGCCCCAGAAAAGCCTGGTTGTTCCACGGCAGAGGTGAAAGGCAGCAAGAGCAGAGAGAAGCCACAGGGCAGACAGCCTGACTCTCAAAGGGCCCCAGCCTCCAAAGTGGAGCCTTCAGCCCACAGCAGCAAACAAGAGAACAGGACCGCTATGAAGGCCAGCGCGTTGCACGAACACCGCGGCTCTCGGCACACCTCCCACTTCTCCTCCTGTGGGAAGACTCCCTCCATCCGGGAAGTGAGCAACGAAGACCAGGACGATGAAATGGAAGAGTGCGAAGGCGTCCAATGCACACTGTTGCCAAATGGTGACAGTTCCAAGATGTCTGACTCTCTGAGTTCTCGTCGGTTGGAGCCAGATGTAAAACGTGCCCCTGCATTGGGAACTACTGTCACGACCATAGAGAGAACCCCACATCTGCCTGTGAATAATATAATAGAATCTGTATTGGGTACGACAGCCACTATCCAGACCTCAAAAGAGACCTCAGATTCTCAGTGCAATACACAAAAGAGCCCTGTGGTTGTACACTACATTCTGGAAGATTCCCAGCTCATTACAAAGCAGCAAATACTATTAAACAGCACTTCAAATCTTCTGAATTCTACCCAAATATCTGCCACTGGTTCAGTGGAGGAAGGCAAATTATGTGGTTTGAAAACACCAAGGTGTACGGAAATGTCCAACGATGCAGACAAACTCCAATCTACCACACCAGCTGTGACAGTGGGCAGTGGTTCAAGCAACTCAAGTGGTTCATGTTGTGAGAAAGACACACACACTCGTAGAGCAGACGGATGTAATGCTTCTGCAAAGGGAGAGCTAAACGCCAAACTAGAGGGGAAAGGCCGCATTCCTAAAGGAGCTCTGAAAGTGGCCACCTCCTTAACGGAGTCTCCTGAGGTCACTCGGAGCGTCAATCAAATGGCTGAACCTGCTGTGTGTGCAATAGTGAGCAATACCGTACTAAAGAACACTGAGACTTCTCTATTGCCGACACCTAGTAGCATGGTCCGGGCAGTGGAGCCCATGAAGCTGGCATCAACAAACCATCTGACAGACAAAGCAACAGAGAGAGCACCTGACACAGAATGTGCCATCTCTAAAAAGCAGCTATCTGACATCAAAGACGCTAAATTGGCTCAGGCGTTGAAACAGAAGCTATCGCCGGCGGCAGCAAGAAGTGAAATGGTGTGTGGTCCCGAAAGTAAGCCGAGACCAGAACCCCAGGCTGTAGCGTGCAGTGTTGACAGAGTGACGGAGAACACACTGGGCACATTTGAAGGGGCGTCTCTCAGTAATGCTCTCCATCCCCAACTGCTCAGGAGCAGCCCCAGCACACCCTCAGCATCTCTTGATGTTGACTCGACGCGCAAGGTGCTGATATCAGCTGGACCCTGCTCCGGGCTGAAACGGGACGACGCCCATCCCGCAACGAGCGCCACAAAACAAAACGCTGATCTGAAGCAAAGGGAGACCCCGTTAAAGATTCCTCCAGATACTTCAGTCCAAATAAAAGAAAGCGGTGACTTAAAACAAAAAGCCCCCCCCTCCACTGTTAAACCCCCTATGGCAAAACACAGCAAAGCCAAACAGAGAGACCCCTCACCCAAATCCCCAGCTCCGGCCATCAAGGACTGTCATGACTCGAGGCCAAAAGATGCCCCGCCCCCAACCGTTGTTCCTCAGAAGCCACAGCACCCCTCTAAGGAGCCGCCGTCAGACATTCCTTCCGTTCAGTCCAGTCCTCTGCCAGGGCGTTCACCCACCAGCGGCAGCCTGGCCCCCTCCAGCAGTGCAGCCCCAGAGCCTGCAGCCACGGCCAGGGACCAGGGCGGGGCTTCGGGGTCCAAGCTCGGCGCTGTCTGTTCTAAAGCTGCCCCCTCCTGTGACAAGCAGCCTTCGTCCAGCCACAAGGAGCAGGACAGGAAGAAGAGGGAGTGTGGCGAGGCAGCGTCCGCTCAGAGGGGCCCGAGGAAGGACCCTCCCCGCCCTGGCACCTCCACACAGAAGGATGGCGTTGCAGGTTCTGACAAAGACCCCGGCAGGTGCAGGCAGCTGAAGGAAGTGACACGCATTTCCACCCACAAGAAGTAAAGGGGAACTTTAACATGTAGGAGGCCACTCTCATGGCTTTAGGGGATTTTGGTTCAAGACAATGTTTTGTGTCAGTGTAATCATGCCTTTTTGTTTGGTTAAAGACCGGAAAGCTGTTGCAGTCTTTTTTCTTTTCTTTTCTTTTCTTTTTTCTTTAATTTCTTTTTATTAGGACAATTAATGGAAAGGTGTGTGTGTGTGTGTGTTTGAAGGTATCGTATTCAGTAGGTGTGATAATGCCCATTTATAATACTAACTGAAACACACTTGTTTGACTGAATGTTGGCAATTCTCTGCTTTTCTTCTGTCTAGTTGATGTTGACAGGTTTCTTTTCGTTGATAAATGCAACATGCAATAACCGTGTCGGGGATAACCGAGAGAGAAGCCTGTCTCAGGCTGGACGATGCTGTAAGTAAGTGCCATAAATGAATTTGAATTGCACTCTTAGTTCACAGCTATGTTTGAAGGTTAGTTTAAATGCAGTATATATAAACAATGTTATATGAACTTTTAATAGTAACTAGAGAACTGAACAAAATAATTACAAGCACTAGTCTCAACTAAGTCACTGTAAGGAAATCACTTAAATTCAACTTGACATCCTTGTATCAATATGATTCCACACACTAACATTTGTGATGAAGTTTGTTTGTTTACTGTTTCAATCAACTGGACTGAATCTGTTTCCACTGTCTCCATTCTCATACGATGCTGGTTGAAGTCTGGTAGACTGGTGTGAGATAGCTTTGACCAGGAAACGCTTGGATCAATGTGGCACAATCATGAGGAGTGTTCTTTTTATTGATATAAATGATGCTTAAGGTTTACTAACCAAGTACAGTAACCAAGCAGAATATGTCATCCTTTACATCAGCATGTAGACTCAGAGCATATTGAGGTTAAGAATGTACAGCGTCAAGGAATTTACTTCAACAACTTTAATATATATATATATTTTATTTTATTTTTTTGGGAGGGGGGAGGGGTGGGGGGGGGTTAGTGGGTCACAGAGCAATTGGGCTATATGTGTCCTTCTCACTTAAAACATATGGAATCAAATAAAGGTTCCAGAAATCACATTTAGTGGAGGGGCCTTAGAATCATTGGAAATAGCACTTGCTGTTCGCTCTGTGTGTGTGCGTGTGTGTTTTCACATTCGCCTCATCTGCATTTCTGACAAATATTTTTATGCAGTAAACTGTAAATATGAAAATACTGTAAAAGAAAAAGAAATCAAAAATGAAAAAGATGAGTGTATATGTATATAGTTTGCAAACGGAAGTTTGTATACTCAATATTACAACATCATGTTTGCTTCATAACCCTGGGTAAGCTAAGCTAACATGACAATAACGTGTCTTAAATGTTATCACTGTACATGATCCATATTTTACTTGAAAAGGGTCAACTGGGCCTTCTCAAATGTAGCATTATTTAGCAAAACTGTGAGGGCTGTTAACGTTACAAAGGAATGTGATTATCATTGATAATGCCATGAGAATACATTACTTTCTTATTGTAGATGAAAATGTAAGTATAAAAACGGATTGTCGTGGTATAAATTTATTAAAATAACAGGACAAAGGCGATGATATCAATAGATTCTAGTATAGAGCCTTGTATAATCCCCATTTCTGTCAATCAGTGTTCTTAAAATTGTATGTACACAAACAGAATCTGCTGGAAATTATGAGTTGCAAATGATTTCACTGTTAAGCTTCAGTCACAAAGCAAGTAGTTCAGTACAGTATCGAAGTGTTAAAACCTGACTTCTGTTTCATGCAACCATCCAGCACTTTGCTTAAAGCTACATCTCTGTAGATTGTGCATAAGGACACATCAATATTTGCATAGTGTAGTCCCTGTCCACTATACGACTAATGTTGGTACCTAAAATAGATTAAATGTAGAATGTTGTGGCCTCGATTTACTCATGCACATACATCTATTGTAGATGCCTTTAACTTGCAAACCCTCAACGTCAGCCAGAAAGTAATCTGGATTTTTAAGTATGTCATGCAGTATTTTCTCTGTTGTAACTGGCTATATCAAAGCAATTTTGTCTATGTTCAAGATACGAACTGAAGATAGTGTATGTAAACGTGGCAAAATATTGTGTATATAAATGTCATTCTGAGATTGTAAGGATTAAATGTTAGCAAAATCTGATGTTTATTATGCATCAGATCCTTTAAATGTATTGCTAATGTCTTACAAAATAACTAAAGCACCTTAATGTTTGACTCTGCTTTACTTCCCCTAAAGTTCAAAGAAAGAACAAATGAAGATGATTGATGAAGTTTATGTTTAGCTCAAATCTAATTAAATGTCAATTTAAGATTTCACCCCTTTGCCTCCCACCCCCCAAAATAAAGACATTTAAAACTTTAAAAGCACATTTAACATTTGTTTACAAAGGATCATGGATGTATATTTTGTATATTGTTGATTTGCCAAATCTACTGTATGTTCTGTGTCACAGAAATTGTGTGTTTATAATAGTGTGTAACTTTGCTCACTTTCCACCCAGTTGTGCTGTTTTAATGAGAACCTCTGTGCCGTAACAAAGTTCACTGTCCTTAATCTGTTCACTGTCCATCTAGTTTCTGACCCGCTTGTCTTTTCACTTTAAACTAGTATTAGATAAACTTGCTCACTATAGTTTGTCTTTTAGGATCTGTGCAATAATTGTTTGAGTTTTTGTATTTTGCCCAAGGAAAGCTCTATGGATGTCATAGATGTTGTATATTGAAACGGATATTTATACTTCTAATGTTGCGTAATACTGAAAATAAAATTGGAATGATAAAATGTGTTCTGACTCTTGCCTGCCTCATGCCTTGTATAATACATAAGCCTGTGCATTTGTTATTGCTTGTTAAAGAATTTGCTTAATTCATGGGAATAGTCCAAGGTCAGTGGTCTTCTACTACAATTCACGTTTTAATGAGGTTCTTGCACTTCTTGTGTTATAGTTCCCCCAGAGCATCATATCTTTGCCCCAGTTTTCGGTCTGTGTGAAACGCATCCTTGTGAGAGTGGTAGAGAATGGAGTGAGCCTATAAGCACTATAGGGGTAGGTACAGTATGAGTAGGCAGTCAGGGGTTACATGCTCCTAAGCAATAAACATGTTTGTATTTAGCCAATATCAATCTTGCATTCCTTTAACATCCATTTCAAATGATACAAATACAGACTGGACCGCTATTTTTACTACAACTTCTTTTCCACATGTCACTCAAAGACTCAAAACTATTGTCACAAAGTGAAATTGCCATTATGAACACCCTATGGTGAAACACAATGGATGATCTATTTCTACAAATCATTAATAGCATCAATAGACAAATTATATATCACATTATTTGTGAACTGTGCAAAAATATGCAATCTACTTACTTTATGTAATGTCCTCTTTAGAGAAGTCACCGCCCACAATGTTACTTTATGGAATGTATAGATGAACAGCATTGACCCTTAATGCCCAGGATCAAACCTTCCACTTGGAGATCATGGACAAGCCATCTGTGATCCTAGGCCTCAGCATTTCCACATTATATCGCATTATCAGCTCTACCTTTGTGTATAAAAAAAAGGTAAAATATGTCTTAATTGACCACTGGCAAACCAAAATATAAATGAACAATTCTAATTTGTAACCAAATTATTTAAACCTACATGCTAAATCTCTTGAAAGCCATATTGAAATGTAAGAAATCTCATACCAGATTAAAAGTGAATAGTTTTTTATGGTGGCTGTTATTCTCATAGAACTGTGGCCATCAATAACCTGCTTGGCAAGGTATTGTCGCTGGTCACCACTAGGTAGCAGTGGGATAAAGGGAATAATGGCATGGAGGCAATCGTAGCTGGTTCGATATTAATCAGAATAGTCATCATCATAGTTCTGTTCTTTTCAATGCTGGTCTGTTAGGCCTATATAAAAATATGAAATTCCAAAACGCTTGACAAAAATGGAATGTGTATATTTGTGTGTAAACACACTATATATGGCATGTTAAAAATTGTACAAACCCCTTCATCCCTTGGAAAGTAGCCAAAAGGAATATAACTCATGAGGTCAAGCTAAGGTAATGCGTATCCTATTAATACATACAGTATATTAGAAATTGCCAATATATTTAGTCATAAACCTGTTTGGTGTTTCTTGTTAACACGTTTGCTGAGGTTATAGTGTTCTCTCAGCCATCCTGCTGGCAGACCAATCAGCGTGGGTTAGTGAGATGACCTTGAATCAAGCCTGTTTATAAATTGTCGTAGAGCTAGATGAGGCGATCAAAACATCTTTAGCAATGCCGATTGGTTCCACGCTGTCCAATATAGTTTCAACATTAACCAGAAGTTGGAGGCAACAACTGAGAACACAAAGTGAATAGGGTCTGGTTGCACCAGGCTATGTGATATATGCAATATACATATGTTGATCTTATTAAAAACTCATTTTACTACTACATTTTCTTTCTGTGTATGTAGGTGAAACAGGATATTCCAATTAAACCTTACATTATGTCGACTTCACTGTCGACATTCAGGCTTGTGTGTGTGTTTTGCAAGCGAGCGCACACACACTCACGCACCTCCCTACCGCGTTAATTCCAGTTCTAAATGAAAACCGTTGTGAATAATCCATTCAGAGGGTCATAAAACAGGAGTAAACACTGAGAATGGGGTCAGGGATAGTGCACTCTGGGATAGTGAATCACAAAGATCGACGTATATTGATGGGCTTCTAGTGACTGGGGGAGGGTCTTTTCAAAAAGGGGGAGAGGGCGTATGCACATCTGTACTGGCAGAAAAGAGACAGACTAGTGGCTTCTTTCGCATTTCTCCATAGCACGCATGGTTTGTACTTTGTACCGCTACGGACATTACTCACTGGATCATGCGACATTTGCTTATTTACAGTTGCAATGAATGTTACAAAAAGAGAAGTGGTTTGTTTAGTGATAGATTAGACACGCTACAAAAGTTGGTATGGAAATATTAGCCTACTGCTGGCCTCAGTCATTGTGAATACATGCAATCTGAGAACGACAAATCCATTCTGGTTGGCCAATATTAAGGCCTGCTGCTGCTGCTGGAATTAGTTCAAGTACATTCTGTGACTTGGGAAAACGCCAAGCCCCAGCCCTGCTCACACATCTCATGTTGCAATTAATGGCTTCTGCTTTTGCCATAGACCACAGAGACTGGCCATTCATGCAAACAGGGAAAAGCGGGCGTATTATGTTGGAAAAAGCTCACTCTAGAAATAGTCAAAACAAGCCAGTGCTTCTCCGTTAGAAAATGCATTAGTCTGTTTCTGCCAGGGCTTTGCTGCTGCACGCATATTAAAACAACAGAAACTGCGTGTTCTGAATCGGAGTTTGATTGAGACCATAGCATGAGACGAATGTAAACAGTTAGCTAGCTATTGCATGGGAATTTTGTCTTTACACTTTCCATTTTCTGTTCCTATTTTGGACAAAACCATTTGTTCTACAGTTTAAAGTCAAACTAAACCTAAAGCCTTACTGTGTCATGTCACCAATTTCCAGCATTTGTCTCCAGCCTGGATTTAAATGACATGACCACTAAATATAATATTTGAGTAGAAGGTGTGCATTGGCACATAATCTTTGCAAAGGCTAAAGGCTGTTCATATTTAATTGCACAAATTGAATATAAAACATTAGACAAAGTTGAATTTGTAATACTTTTTTGTATTTTCGAAAGGCTAGACTACTGTACCGCACATGGGAATTTCCCTGTTACTTTCGTGGTAGGAATTATTGGCATACAACTTGCTTTGCAGTACTTATTGGAAGTGCTTTGCAATTATCAGAATAGCACAATTTGTTAGCACTTGCAGATGTTGTATTGCAGTTAGCTCATATTCTTACATTTAACAGCTTGTGCTTGTTAGGGACGGACTCATGACCTTTCTGGTGGGATAATCAAAAGGTAAAAATAGAATATATTTATAATTAACAATTGAGACAGTGATGGATTCTCAGATTCAGAGAGTTCAGTCAGACTCCCTAAAAAGATCTTATAAATGGCAGGTAAATCGCTAATAGGTAGGTAAAATGTGTTAATAGGCAAAACATTCAACTGGCACGTGGCACCTGCAGTATAGTAACAATGGAACAGTGAAAGCATTTGCAGTTCTGTTGTTTCTTTATTATTATCTGGTTTCAGGAAAATTACATCGTGGTGTTTTCTGTCAAAAAGCACTGTTTGCTCTGATTGGAATCACTGAAAAGGTTGAACATGTGAAAGAACATCATTGTAATATGTCCTTTAAAGGTGTTCATAAATAACATTATTATTAAGGCTACCTGTTGGACAGTTTTTCATTACAATACAGATTTGTGTGAAAGCTATCATGGAAAGCATATAGCCGTACAGGTTTACAGCAAGTAACGTCCTTCTGACATTGTGTAACAATATAAATACTGATAAGAATCGTCTGTCATATGGAGAATATATTTGACAAGTTGAAAGTGTAACAAGTGAAAACAAGTTTGACGAGCAATGGTTTAACCGCGCCTCTTCCCACATTCAGAGTGAGCTGTGTTGCTGGCCACAGCCCTTTACCTAGCTTCAAATAGAACCTAGTTTTCACCCAGTTTAGATGCTAAGGCTAAATTTAACATGTATAGGGCAGTTTATTAAAGTCTTTGGAAACCATACAATAACCCTGCCATATTGCTTCCTGAGAAGGGAATTTAGCAAGTTTAACAAGAATTTAGCTTAAAATATAGCTACATCTTGGCTTTCTCCACTTTAAAATACTTCTCAGTGCTTGCGGGGAAGTAGCGTCTTGTAAATAATTTTGGTAGTGAAGTGAGTGCATTTTCTTCTCTCCCAAATGAATAATAATGACCCAATATTTATTTGGACAAGCCATTTATTAGACATGGAGGAGGGTGAAACTTGAATAATGTTGACTGTGACATCATTATTACATTTTTACATAATGATACCTTCACCCACCATAGCATATGAAAGGCCAGATAGCCTTCCCTTTGGACTGTGTGTGCGCGCGCATGTGCGCGTATGTGAAATCCCTCTAGTTAGGCATGGGGACAGTGACACTGTATGGTGCTATTCACACAGAGCACATGAATACACGGTCAATGAGGGATTTAGGCTCAGGGGTTTTGAGATCAGGGAATGATTCCCCTGCCTCGTGAGTAAGATACTTACTACTGTGCATGAGTAACATTACATGATAACACTGCTGGTGACACTACATGCATTTGTGTTACAGCAGGCAGCACACAACATATTCATAAAATGAAACCCATTTTGAAATGTCTGGTGTAATTTAAATATTCAATTTTTTTGTTACTTCAATAGAAATGATCAATCCATCAACTTTAAGTGGTTTCCAAAGGGCCAGCTCATCCTGGGATTTTCCCAGGTAGTCCTACCAGCATGTAGTCTGTACACTGTCAGCAAACCGGTGTATACAGTAATGGTTAATAGTTATGTACTGTAACCTCAACTGGATAATAATAATGTTATGCTTTAGCATTCTTTCAACTATCTGTTAGGTGTCAAGTTTATTTATTTATTATATGATATATAAATAAATATCTCCCTTAATCACGTTTCAGTCTCAAAGGGCTTTACAGCCTACATTTCACATGGAAACAAACATTTGTTTCATTTGTTCAGTTGAACTCTAAACTAAAACAAATGTTACCTCAAAGTTGACCCTTAAGTTATGGTGTTCTTCTGAGCAACAGTTATGTATGCACTTATCCCAGATCTCTTAAGCCTACTTGAGATTATGAGCATTCACAGTGACTCATCATTATTGCCCTGCCAAAATGTAATAACTGGGAGGGATAACATTAAACTGAAATGATAAAATCGTGTTTTTATGACCAAGTTAGTTTTACAGCACTGGCTACCCTTCCACCTCAATAATTAAATATGAGGAGGGAGAGCATTTATAATGAGTGTTATGTAAACACATTCCCTGCATGCACCAGGCCCAAACGCCACAGCTGGGCCACCTTACATAACAGGTCTTGCCCAGACATTTCTCACTGGCAGGGGTTTGTAGCTCACTGGAAAAGTCGCTTTAGCTAAAGGCTGGTATTGCAGGCACAGTTGTGCGGTAAAATAAGGATCATCATACATGCATGATTAATGTCCTATATAACTAACTTTTACCAAGTGATATGGTAGGTCATAAAATGTGTCCATGGTTGGGTGAAGAGTAAGGCACCAATAGGCTTTATACTGTATTATGTGTTGATAGCTTTCTGAAACACAGATAGCTGTTAACAGATGCCACACAAATGTATATTTAGGTACCTCTTAATTTTAAGTATTTTTAAACTCAACTTGTTACAACAATGTAACATCTTTACAATATATTCGTTTTCCTGAGCCACTTAATGTACATTGTACGATCATAGAACTATAAATAAGAACGATACTGAGAAAAATCCTGTAGGCCTAGTACAGATGCACTGCTTTGTGGCTAATGCAACTAGTTCCACAAGTAGGCTATAGTGCTCCGCTGTATAATTGGAATACACTTGGTCTCTCAGTGTGCCACAGTCTTAATTTATCCACCAATGGCCCACAGCTGCTGATTTTATCAGCTGTGGGCACAGTCATTGCCACAATTTATACAATGGAAAACAGTTAGCTACTGTCAAATAACCTCCCATCATGTAGCATTCGTAGCAGTCGATATCGTAACTAATACTTGTTTAAAGATTATGATCATTTTCAGTGTAAACCAATAGTATTACTTTATTTATATTCTTACCATTACGGTACAATAGGTTATTTTGGAAAGTTATTTTCTGAGATTTGTTTTATTGTATGTGTGTTTGTGTGTATATATGTGTATATGTATATATGCGTTTGTTTATGTGTGTGTGTATATATATATATATATATATATATATATATGTATATGTATATATGTATGTATCTGTGTGTGTATATGTATATCTGTGTATATGTATATGTATATGTGTGTATATATATATGTATATATATATATGTATATATATATATATATATATATATATATACACATATATATATATATACATATATATATGTGTGTGTGTGTATATATATATATGTATATGTGTGTGTGTGTATATATATATATGTATGTGTGTATATGTATATATATGTATATGTATATATGTATGTGTGTGCATATATATATATGTATGCGTGTGTGTATATGTGTATATATATATGTATGTATGTATGTGTGTTTGTATATTTCTAGTAAATATGTCTGTAAAAAATGATAGACATATAGTCGAGACTTATTTGTTTATTATGACAAGCTAAATATACACTGTGATGAATGGTTGTAAAAAACGGTTTTACCAAAGCCCATGCTAAAGTGTTCTAGGATAACATTTTGGGAACTGCAATTCTTTTTACTTCAAAGAGGTTATTTATTTTTTCACTTGAGGTGCAGAAACATTTAAAGCATTGGGCCAGGAATCAAAACCATCTTTTCCTGTTTACAAATGTTAACTTCCTTCCCGCTTGTGTGTACCACTCACAGGACTACACATACAGGAAATAACATTTGTATCATCCGTTCCACAGGGTTTTAAGGGTGTGTTGTTCTTTCACCTCTTTATGTCTAACCTCACAAATGTAACTTATGCTTTGCAGCTCCAAGTCACTGACTGATCATAATTGTGTTATTGTCATAACTCCTGTAATGTAGCTGTTAAGACTTGACACGGCTCTGCAACTGTAATTTGAATATGCACGTGTGTTGTTTGTAGGTAGGTATAGCTCAAGACCACTTGGCTTCCTTCCCCATGATTATGTGTCCTACGGTTTCATATTATTGTCTTTTGTTTTTAACATGAAAGGTGTATCTATTGTGTTCGTTGATGGGAGATTTGACACAGTGCTGTAGCTTGGTCAGCTACATCCTCAAGTGTGGAACGCCGATTCAAGGCGCACTGCTCTAACTACATAACGGTAAAGTTCTGACCTGACAATGAAAGGTGAAGTTAACCAAATTGGTGACATCTGCCTGGTACAACAAGTGATCTAGGTGTTAAGCTATCTCATGCAGCCTGAGTCAGGACGCTTCAACCATGTAATGTCTTTATAAGCATTTGTAATTCTATGTAATGGTTATTGAAGCACAAAGTTCTGTTAATATATTTTTTGTTTTTGCAGATTAAAATTTAACACTGGAACCACATAAATGAAATAGCTTTTTCCCCCCTCTTCTCTCAATGTATAGCATTGATTTTGGACAGTGATTTAGATTGACACATTATTTCTCACTGTTAGTCAATAATAATAATAATATTAGTCAAACACACTTTCCATGCAGATGTATTTACTTCTAAAGGCTCTCGGGCATCAACCATCCTTAAACAAGCAATTCATGCTTGATGACAATCAAGTGTTCTGTATGATAGAATAGGCCAGCATTCATACATTACAGTAGTGTTTTGTTTAGATGTTAAATGTGGCCTAATTGTTCACATCACTTTTCAACAGTGGCTGTTAGACATTACAAACATATGTTTCCCCCAACACGTGGTCCTTCTGGGATAATTAAGCTATTCAGGCAATCAATGCACTGTATGTACATGTGCTGTTTATCCCATTTTGATTGACAGATCACTTTTTTCATAAAGAGAAGCACAATTCAATGTAGTAACTTCTACAGAATCTCAATGAACTCAATCAAGGCAATAATACAACACATTTATTTCTAGGACATAGAGGAATACACTTTATTAGTAGAGCAAATTCAATATTACAAACTTTATGAAAAAAAGCTACAACATGAACACTTGCTTACCAATATCTTAGTTAATATATTTATATGTATGTACATTTCTCCTTGTATTGGCATGCTACAAGGTCGTGACCTTTAAGTACTGGAAATTATGTTGAAGAGAAAAAAGCAAAATAATGCAACGATGGGATCAGACAGTTGTTTCAGTACACACACACACACACACACACAGGCAGAGAAAGGCTAAATGACATTGCTCTGGCCATTTTGAGTCCAACTTCAATATTAATCAAGATGAAAAATGTCTAAATGACATTTCATTACTTATCAGCCTCGACATCAAACTTAAATGCACACCCAGAGAGCTGAAAATGGCCACAACTGCTGTTATGTAATGACTGCAACATATTGATACTGGGATCTCCACTTACCGTATAAGGCATGAAACACACATACTGAAACATAATCCTGCATCTTCTGAGAGGTCTTTAGCCAACTCAACTTTAATCAACCTTTAAAACTTGCACGTGTCACAAACATCTTTGCACAATATCTTACACCTTCAGAAAACCTCATAACTCGCAGAATGCAAAACTTGCAGGGTGACACGTGTATAAATGCCAGTGTGCCGCCAAAACCGCACTTGTCTGAAAACAAACCGACTTCGCAGCCGCGAGGGCAGATACCAAACACTACCTTGTTTAACATGTTTTAAATGCAAAATAAATAAGAGCATAGGATACATAAGGCGCATGTACGACTGAATAAAGACTTCGAGGGAGAAAATTGTAAACCGGAACATGGCGGAGTAGGTCGCGGAATACTCTGCAAAACAGCCGAGCAAGGTTCAGTCGTCCGCCCATCCTGCACTCTTGTGGGGTGGGGCGGTGGGGGAAGGAGAATCCGCAGGCTGGCGACTACGAGGAGCATTTCTAAAAACGTGTGTCCGATGGGGGAGGGAGGAGCACGGGATGGGGGGGTGGGGGGGGGGGGTACACTTTGCCGTCTAGACGCGCAGGATCTCCAGGCAGTTGTTGTAGCAGATGGCGATCCAGTCGGGCTGCGTGGACGCCCACTGGACGTTGTTGATCTCACCCTCGGCGGTGTAGGCCAAGATGGGGTCCTCGATGGCCCGGGGCATCTGCTGGATGTCCCAGATCAGGGCTTGGTGGTCATCCGCTGTGGAGGGGTGTGGGGGGGGGAGACGGGGGAGTAGAAATGCTGTTAGGAGCCACTTCACAATGTCCTGGTGTTACCAGACACCATATTCATATTGTGAAAAGCGTCTGGACACGCTCCATTGGGGAGTGATAGCAGTCGTTGCCTCATTGACCAAGACGGAGGGAATGATGGAACACTGATGAAGACAAAGAAGACATTAACACATTAACCAAGATAGAAGCGGTTCTCACCGGCGGTGCAGATGTGGCACGAGGAGTGGGGCGCCCAGGCGATCCCGTTGACGCAGGCGCGATGGTTGTTCAGGCGAGCCACCGGCGTGCACGGCACGCGCACGTCTAGGATCACCACCTAACGTGCGCACACAAAGTCAAAAACACGCATAGCAAAAACCGCAGCGACCGAGTCCCGCCGGTTCCCGTGGCGTCAGGCTGGGCCACCCGTCCCCCCCGTCCCCCATCCCCACTGACCTCCATGCCGTCCATGGCCATGGTGGCCAGGTAGTTGGGGTCCTGTTTGTTCCAGCAGAGGCGCAGCAGCGGGTGATGCTGGGGGTCCTCGTAGATGATGGTGCTGTGCTCCAGGTGCCGCAGGTCGAACATGCGCACCGAGCCGTCGGCGCCCACCGACGCAAACATGTCCCTGCCGCCGCCCGCACGGCTGAAGGCGATGTCGTACACCTGGCACGCACACACACCCCGGGGATTAATAGTGTTGTGTTTACTAGTCTGGCCACTAGGGGGCAGAAGGTGATTCCGTACACCTACAACAGGGATTCGCACAGATTACAGGACTAGTGTGTGCATACTAATCTGCCACTATTCTATTGATAGCGCATGTTATCATTTGGCCACTAGGAGGCAGAACCTTGAAGAGGAGGAGTGTCTAACTGCTTGTACTCTGTTCTAATCCAAACACAGCAATGTTGAACAACTCTGTTTGACAGTAGCAAGACACAGAACACCAGTTCTGCTCAGGTATTGTGCATATTTACACTACATATGGAAAAACCCAGCTGAAAACAGGCTTTAAAATGCCTACGAAATCATGTACGCGTGTATGTCGATAGTGAAAAATAGAAAATAAAATATTTGATGTTTTATAGGAGCACTTTGCAAATACGTACTCCTAAAATCAACGCGCATACATACATACATACAACGCGCACAATCAGTACCTCTTTATCATGGGCTATGAGCTGGGTCTTGACATGGCCAGACACCAGGTTGACCCTCCCCAACACCTGGCCAGTCTCCAGGCCCCAGATGGTGCAGGTGGTATCGATGCTAGAGGTACCTGCACATGAAACAGAAGTCACATAATTAGTAAATAAAGTCCATCTGTGTGTAATCTAATATATAGAATCAATACAGCTGTTCTGGAAAACAGAACGTACAACGTACACCGTTGACATAATCTTGGGGGAATCTTTAGCCCTACCGCTGATTGGGCAGAAAGTTTCGATACTCGCGGCAAAATGAATCTAGCGAACATATTCCTCCACAGCAAATATTCTTTTCAGACAGCAATCGTCTTACCCAGCAAATTGGGATCGACCTCGTTCCAGTCAAAGGAGGTGAGCGGAGCGCAGAAGTCCGAGTTCTTGTTGTTATTCAAAAGGCATTCCAGGCGTGTCTCCGTGTCACTGACCTGAGAAGGGAATATGAAAGATCCAGGAGTGAGCTCACAATGTCATACAAGTAGTCCACAGTAATGCACTATGTGGTAAGTAAATTTCGCAGCTTTCAGCTAGTCAGTTAGCAGCTAGTCAGGTTGTAGAAGCATAAGAGACATATTATTAGTTGATTGTATTTTATAGGCTAGTAACCGACTACATAAAAGTAATGTATGAACTGTACTACTACTAAAATATGATATTTCTAATCATTTTAAAATGTTATTTCATTTTGTTTTTCAACATACCCTCCAGATGCGCAGGTAGTCACCGCTAGTGGCTAGCAGATCTGGGTAGACTCCTTTGGTGTCTGGAATCCACATAATCTTTGTCGTTGGGTACGGATGATCAAACGTATTCCTGCAAATGAACTCGGAGCTCTCCTCCTCCAGACCAACCAGCTGAACCTGTGCAGAAGGACGTATAAAAACCACGACTATGTAATAACCCACAATAACACAGATCACCTGTCTCAAAACAGCGCGTATGCAGCGCAGGGTAGTTAGCATTAGCAGATCAAGCTAATACAATAAGCTCTCCTAACTGTTAGCCGTTTGGGATCAGCGCAGTTTACCTTGTTGTTGTATTCTTCTACGAAGCTTCCGAGCGCCAGGCGAAAGCGTTTGTCCGGACGGACGCTCCAGTTCATCGCGTATACCGTCCATGGCGCCTCGTATTTGTAGATCTCTTTTCGCTTACCGTGCAGCGACATCCTCAACAGCAAACCTAATTCGCTAGCAAGCTACGCGAATTTGAAGCGTCGCTAGGAAATAAATTGCAATTGTTCTAGAGTTTTAGGAAAGCGTGTCAACTAATATGATCGAAATAATTGTTTAATCAAACGAATCTTTCCTAAAACTAGGATTTTTGCGCACTTTCATTAACAAAGACCACCATAGCTAGCGAGTGCTAACTTGGAAGCTAGCTGGTTGCTGCGCATGCGTGTGCGATGGAACGCTGTTGCCGTGGTTGAAAGGTAGACGCATGCAGACCAATCATACGCATGTTAAAAAATAATCTGCAATGCACTAAAAATAAAGTCTCTTAATAAAAAATCACTACGATGTTTTAAATTAGAAAAGTGAAGTATGAACTATTACAATTATGTCCATGTCAACCAAAGGCTACCGACCTCTTTTTGAGACAAAATAAAAAATATCACTTGTATTCATAATGATATCCATCCCCTCCCCAGAATGTCTGTACATAGTTGTCAACTCTTATGTTACTTCATTTCAAAGTAAGGGTATGTCTTGTATGCCCGTATCATTTCACAATATCACTTACAGACAGTATGTTGCCTTAGTTTAAAAGGCCACGTGTGAATTATGAATATGTCGATGATATTTCTAAGTATAACATTTTAAATAAAATTGAACATAATTCAGTAGTAGTTAGTTACCACAATCCAAGGATAGAAAGGTGGGCGCCGCACGGACTTCTGGGTAATTCGCCGTCAAATTTCCTTCACCCAGCTCACGGTCATACTAGAGAGTTTAGCTAGCGTTGCGTATTAAGTCATTCTTCAGGTAAAATAACAGCAGAATATATTTCTGGGGGGTTTGACCATGGCGTGTTTACGTATTTGGTTTTCAAGACTAAATACGGTTGCCTACCATTAACAAACGTGTTTGTGTTACTTTGCCAACACCTACATTCCAGCTAGATTTCGTTAGCATGCTAATGTCAGATATGTGTAGTAAACGAATGGTGGGGGATGGGACAAAACGGGTTTAGAAATGCCAACGTTTCAGACAGGTCATGTTACTGCTATTTTAATCATACACTAGTTTATTGCGATTTAATATGCAAATGATCTAGCCAGTCATCATTGGTTAGTGTAGCTAGCCGCAGTTATCTGACTACAGTTTGTCGTGTGATCTGGCTATGGCTAAATCTGACGGACTAATTTTAATAAACTGCCTACATAGGCACGACCAGAGATGCTCAAATTTCATTTCACAATTTATTTATTATTTATCAGGTCCTGGTGACGTTACGATGCTGCTAGTGCTAACGATGTGTACAGTACATCAGATTAGACGAGGTCTTAATATCATGAGATAGCGAGATGAATCCCTCATCTACCTGGGTTACCTAAGTAACCTCAGACTTTAGAGATTACTTTCTCTGAGGGGTTTGTAATGGCATACAGGAAGGGTTGCTATATGGAGATACAAATTGTATGAGATTAAGGCATATAATCCAACAAGTGTGTGCATTGTCAGCAGAGATTAGACACCACATTGAGGTGTCTATTTTAGCCACAACATTGTCCTTTCACTCAAAAATACAACACCAGCAATAATGCCCTAATACTATTCCCGTAATACAATGTGTAACCTGGTACAAGGTATCTTATTAATTAATGAAAGCGGCCTTGTTGTAATTTTTCAGAACTAATTCGATATCCTCACTCACTTCACTTAATCTCAGTGTTTATCATAAACAATAGGAATGTATTTAAACAGGTTGTGTGTGTTTGTTTTGTATTATATGAACCTAAGATGGATTTCACTGTTCTTGTTATACGTGGTTTTTGTCTTCTTCCTTTTCTTTATTTTATTTAAGTTTATTTTTCTGTTGCCTCTAAATTCGCCCTTATTTACCTTTCCTTGTCCCTCTCTTGTCCGTCTGCTGCGGTGGTCCCAGACAGTCCCACCATGTGCAGGGTGAATCTGCTGCTGCCCGCCCTACTTCTCCTCCTGGCGCTTCCCGCCTCCAGGGGGCGCTACAACGACGACTTTGACGATGGAGATGACCTGGCCGACTTTGACGACAACGACTTTGCCGAGTTCGAGGACGTGAACGACGACCCCGTCGCCGAGCCGACGACTGCACTGCCTCCCGCTCAACGTGCCGGCCCTTGGTCGCACCTAGACGACGAGGAGGAGGAGGAAGAGGATGAAGACGAAGCCACGGTCGAGCTGGAGGATGGACAGGATGGGTTCGAGGACTCCGAGACGCAGGTACGTTGTCTGTGGCCATACAATGGTTGAACACGGCTTCCTACGTCTCAAGCCTTTCGGTGTGTGTTAGCCTTTCATCCACACTCCTCCTGAAACTCCTTCCATGGTGAAGATAATAAGAAATTTAGTTTTCATTGTTGACGTGTAGATGGGGAAAACTGAGATTTTGACTTGTAATGTGCAACATTATCCTTATGTAAAATGAAGTGTGTGTTACTGCATTTTCCTGTTGATGATGTATTTGAAACAGTGCTTGTATGGACAGGATTTCTCTTTTTTTAATTAATTTATTTCTCTTTTTTTTTTTTAGATAATTATAAAAACAAAGAAGAATTTATGTAGCAGCGTGTGTGTGGACTAGGCTTTAATCGGCAGTGGGTATGTTAGTTTATTACTCAATCATTTGTGCTCTGTTTCTTTAGGAACAAGATATGTACAGCAAGTATGATCAAGAGGAGTTTGAGGGGATTGGAGACATGGAGAAGCCTGGTCATTCCTTGAAGGACCCCCTTATAATCCACACAGTAAGACGGACCTTTTTGTTAAGACGTAGCATGTCAGGTACTTGTTTGTTGTTATTACTGGCTTCCTGGGTCAAAAGTATTCTTTCACTGTTGGGCTACAGGGGAAGACTACTATACTAATACCAACAGGTATTTGTTTCAGAAAACGAATGAGATTGCAATATTAATGTTTGTTTGTCATCACTTCCGACTGTGTGCCTACCATGTGTGCTCGAGGATGATATTGAGAAATGCCAGACAACAAATGAAGCCTGGTATTAGAGTAATTGTGCAGAACATAAATGGCAGTCATTGCTTTCTATCTGGCTTTTATTCCATAGCTGCAGCAATGTTACACACAGGAAGTACCCTTCTGTGTGTAATGCTAGCAATCGATCAGTGTGTTGTGTGAGTTGTCCTGTCTGTCCCTCCCTCCCTGGCCATATTATTGCAAGATGCTTTTAGTTTGGCCGTGACTCCGCCCACTCACCGCCCGGTTGTCGTGTGTGTGTGTGTGGTTGCCAGGTGCCGGCCCACCTGCAGAACAGCTGGGAGAGCTACTACATGGAGATCCTGATGGTGACGGGGCTGCTGGCTTACGTCATGAACTACATCATTGGGAAGAACAAGAATAGCCGGCTGGCCCACGCCTGGTTCAACTCCCACCGGGAGCTCCTGGAGAGCAACTTTGCTCTAGTGGGTGCGTGTGTGTGCTACGTTAAAGGGTAGTCAGCGATTTTTAAGCTAAAGGCACTAGTGGTTACAACATTAAAGGTGAGGTTGTGGGTGCAACGTTAAAGGTATGTCTCCTAAGAGTTTCAGTAAGGGGCTGGTTCATAGTCTACGCCTGCGCAAATCAAAGCGCTACGTGCGTATCTTCAGCACACAGAGACTGCCTTAAGCCTTAGCAACAAGACACTAGAGTCCTTTGCTTGTTGAGGTGTCTGTTTTACCGCCCCCCCCCCTCTTTCCCAGCATTGTTCTGTGGACAACCTGGTAGTAACTGGGTGGGTGAGGAGGACTCTACTGGGGGTCCAGGTAAACACTGACCTCTGTCCGTGTGTCGCCCAGGGGACGATGGCACCAGCAAAGAGGCGGTTAGCACCGGGAAGCTGAACCAGGAGAACGAGCACATCTACAACCTGTGGTGCTCTGGACGCGTCTGTTGTGAGGGCATGCTGATCCAGCTCAAGGTGTGTGTGTGTGTGTGTGTTTGTGTGTGCGCGTGCACGTGTTTAAAGCCTGGTTTATGCTTCAGCGTGTCTGCGTTGTTAATGTCATGTGCGGGTGTATGCCGACGTGCTCAGTATTTATAGTTGCGTTGGAATTGTTTACTGCATGTGAAGCCCCACTTCAGGAGAAAGCGGCAAGTGGCGCAGTGGTAGAGCGGGGTGATCGAACCCCGGTAACTCCTCACCAAGTGTCGAGGTGTCCTTGAGCAAGACATCTAACCCTAACTGCTCTCGGTGGTCAGGTGTCTCCTTGCATGGCTGACATCTCCATCGGTGTATGAATGTGTGAGTAAATGGGTGAATGTGAGGCACATAATGTAAAGCGCTTTAGATAAAGCGTTTTTTTTTTTTTTTTTTTTTAAGATAAAAGCGCTATATAAATTTAGTCCATTTACCATTTACCTCACTATAGGGAAATTATGTCTGGTTAAACTGAGTGTAAACGATTGGAAATTAGCATAACAAATATTTCTTCCTCTGCCTTATATAGAATACAGAATAGTAGTCTATTTATAGAAGACCGTTGTTTATTTTCGCTGAACGAATGTCAGGAAAGTCTGCTAGTCGAGTTGGTGAGCAAGGCTAGCTGTAGTCTCGGTTAATGTTTCCATATAAAAACGTTTATTTCCTGCAAATCTCTTAATTACAACAACATTGACAATGGGAATCTCTGCCCGATAGAGAATACAGACTAGTCTAGAAGACCAATGTTTGTATTTTCGCTGCACGGACGTCAGGAAAGTGTCAGGAACGCTAGTCGAGTTGGTGATCTGAAGTTAGTGAGCTCTAGCCTAGTTGTAGTCTGCATAACATTTCTTACCAGATAGTCTGAGTTACACCAACAGTGACCATACTGTTCCGATAGAAAATAGTAGTCTATTTATCAAAGACTCTGTTTGTATTTTCGCTTCCGCGAACATCAGGGAAGTCCCCTAGTCGAGTTTCTGAATGTTGTTACGGAATGAAAACATTTCTTTCCAGCGACACTCATAATTATACCATGGTGGTCAAAGGTAAATGGTCTGTGCTGCATGTAGGTTACGGGCTTGCATCTCCAAGACATTTCTGCTGGATGGTGAAAACCTCCCTTTTCGCCATCCAACCAATCATCGTATGCGTGGCAGTGCGGGTGACATACACGCTTCGAGATGTTGTAGCTGGTGCACGCGGCACACGCAGCCTGGCTCTACGGGCCTGTGAATGTGTGAATGCAAGGCAACTTTCTGTGTGACCAGTGGACACTGAGGTGATGTCTTCTATCTCTACCCATGTAACACGTCCCTCTCTCATTTCCCCTTACAGTTCTTGAAGAGGCAGGACCTTCTGAACGTGCTCGCAAGAATGATGAGGCCAGTCTGTGACCAGGTGGTAGGTACACACTGCCATGACCGGCTAGGCCGGCCAGGCCAGACCAGCTCTCCCCATTCATGCCCAGAGGTGTTAGCAACAATCACGTCAGGGTCACCATCTGGTGGAGAATCATTTTCTAAACTCCAATGAAGTGTCCCAGATCGTTTGTTGAACAATTGTTAATTTAATTAATCGAAATGGTGTGAATATTATCAGGTATAAACATGTATCACAGTTGAATTGTAGTTTAAGGTTAACAACAGTGACCATAAGCAAGTAGCAATAAGCATATAATTATTACCCAAGACACAGCATACCATGGTATAATACACAGACAGGATAGAGTAGACAGAGAGCACACCCAGTCAGTTCATACAGAGAAACTTCACCAAAAAGCCTCCCCATATCAAAAATAGGCATGCTTTATACAGGAGAGAACTGGGGGCTGGCACTGTCTTTAAGTTCTATTGGCTAACTTAACAGTGAGGAGGTGAGGTAATACAGGAGATGGGAGGAAGGAAGTGAGGAACAGAAATCTCAGAGTCAGCCCCACACTAGTCCTTGGCCATCTGTCAGACTGAAGTAATATTGTGTTGGGGGCTTGTGTTTTTAAGAAGTTAGAACAACGGCTTGGATGCAAATGGATGGATGCAAATGGTGTAAAACACTTGCAATGTATATTGGAGGGCTTGCTGTAAGGTTGGTGGAGCCATTTTAGGCAGCCACGCGATGGCGCTGTGTTTACTGCAGACAGGTCTATTTTAGGCCGAGGTAATTCACCACAGGTGTGTGCATAGAGAGGTATACGGTTTTGACCGTGGGAGACTGGCATATTGTGACATAGGGTTTATGACCAACTTTATTGTATTGAAGATATGTTTGAAATTAAAAGGATTGGCATATCCAACGTGAAGTACCCGTGGTTGTAGGTTTATTAATTTACTTTTTTATTTATTGTTTGTTTATTTTGTGACAAGCTAAGCCATCTTTTCACGCGTACAAGCCAACTACAAAGTGCACCAACAAAGGTCTAAAGCTTTGTCTGGCCTAAATTAATTAGCTGTCCCCCTTTCTTCTGGGGAATGAGACTACAGTAAGAAAAAATGAAAGTATTTCTTATCTCAGGTGATCTAATTGTTCTGGGGAACTTAATTTATTGTCCTCCCAGGAGTCTGTTGTGATATGGAGATAATACATAGCATATCTTATTAGTGTGTATATATATAAGGGCTTATCTTTATTAATAACTCCTAATGAATACAGGTCATAAGGTCAGCAAGATGGCTGCCGAGTAGCCAGACCTGCCCATAAGCACATAAGTAACGCCTCTGCTGGTCTCCCTGCAGCAAATCAAGGTGACTCTGAATGACGAGGACATGGACACCTTCGTGTTCGCTCTGGGCACCAAGAAAGCCATGGCCAGGCTCCAGAAGGACATGCAGGACCTGGTAAATGCTTGGCCTGGAGGCCCACTGCCCTGCATGTTGTAGACGTCTCCCTGCTCCAACACACCTGATCCTATTGACCCATTCATTTGAATCAGGTGTGCTGGAGCAGGGAGACGTCCCCAGGAAACTGTGTGTGTGGGCGCATGATGTATCGATACTAGGGACTTGAAAATCGATTTTGATACTCGGATGTATAGTTTGTGTGCTAGATTATTTATTTGTTTGCTTATTGCACAGCCCTAGCTTGAACCAAACCATGTATGTCCACAGAGTGAGTTCTGCAGTGACAAGCCCAAGTCGGGGGCCAAGTATGGTCTGCCGGAGTCTCTGGCGATCCTCACAGAGATGGGCGAGGTCACGGATGGCGTGATGGACAGCAAGGTCAGTCAAGGTCACTGAACAAAGGGCTACTGGCTGTAAACACTACTGCAATATATGGCTCTGGAAAGATTAAGAGGCTAGGGCTATGTATTGGCAAGAATCTGGCGATAAGATACAGGGGCCACGATCTTGTAAGCAATGTGACGTATTGAGATTTCTAATTTGTGGAAAACTCATAGCAATGATAATGTGCTACTGCAAAAAATAACACATAAACTTGCTCAGGGATTTCACCTATAAAAGACGACTGCACATGTTTTTAATTAGAATAATATAAATATTGAAATATATGAGGGGGATAAATGTATATTTAAATCAAAATTGATTTATTCTCGATACCATTTTAGAATCAGATTAACTCAGTTACTCTGATTACACTGGTCAACATCGAAGTCGTGACTGATTTTAAAAAGGCCCTAATCTGTAGTATCTTAATGTTCTGAAAACGAATATAACACAACATTTTTTTATTGGCTCTCATTTTGCAATTTGACTGTCATATTCGTGTTGAGCAGATAATAATTGATAAGAAATTACTACATTTATTTCAGTAACGTGTTATGTGTTGACCAGTGTTGTATCTTTCTTTTTTTTTCCAGAGCAAAATACTTTAACTGTTTTTCAACTGTCTTAAACTGGCTATTTTTTTTTTCATTTCCTCCATTTAGATGGTTCATTATATTACCAGCCATGCTGAGAAGATCGAATCCATCCATTTCTCGGACCAATTTTCTGGTCTAAAAGTTATGCAAGAGTACGTACGTGTGAAATGCATGGTGAAAGAACTCCTAGTGTTGTTGACAGCAGTTGTTGTTTGGTACTGACTCGTACATGTCTTCCCGTTCTCAGGGAGGGTCAGCCCTTAAAGCTGCCCGAAACAAAGAAGACGCTGCTGTTTACATTTAACGGTGACCGCTCTTTCTGCCTCGCTGATCCTCCGCTTGATTTATTCCTCGTGCATTGGAGGGGACGCATGCTGATCTACTGTGTGTTGATGTGTGTCTACAGTGCCTGGCATGGGCAACACCTCCCCGAAAGACATGGATTCTCTGCTCCCGCTGACCAACATGGTGATCTACAGCATTGACAAGCTCAAGAAGTTCCGCCTCAACCGGGAGGTGAGCGCCCCCTTGTGTTCGGTGTACTGTATGTGTCTGTAGTCCCGTTATCACTGGAGCGGCCAAGCTTATTTCGTATTTATGTGGGCTCCATATCTTTCATTCTGTCATGTGATCTATCAAATGGCCCCTGTCAGTTTCAACACTTTGAATACTAAATAAAATAAATAACATAAACTGCCAACCTCAAACATGTAAGATCTCAGAATTGTCGAGGGATGTGCAAGCCCTGCTTGTGCGCACATTTTTTTTTTCTTGTGTGTAGCTACTGTGCTGACCTCACATTACAGACATAGCTCTGCCAAACAATATAATATAAATTACATTGGAATACAATATAATAATAAGATATTATTATTAAATAATGTTAAAATAAATGCATTGGAATGAGCACTTGAATTGGCCAAATAAACCAGATCAGTTTGGCTTGATCTTGCGATATCATTTTTTTAATCTAACCTGACCAGCTGACCTAAATGCATGCACATACTGTACATACAGTTGCAAGAAAAAGTATGTGAACCTCTTGGGATTACGTGGAGTTTTGCATGAATTGGTCATAAAATGTGCTCTGAACTTCATCTAAGTCACAACAATAGAAA
>JAODUK010000004.1:547018-564479 GCA_027564635.1 Typhlichthys eigenmanni | reverse complement strand
GCTCTTTAATAATACTTGTTCTTTTATTTTTGTTGCCAAACACAATAATCTCAGTTTTATCTTGATTCAATTGTAAACAGTTTTGATTCATCCAGGTATTTATGTGCTGTATACAGTGACACAGAAATATTTATTTTAATACATTTTTCTTTCTATTGCCCATTAATCATAAATTATCACTTAAAAATAGGCAACATACTTTTGTATATACTAAAAAAAGAAATGCCCAAAAGCCCTCAATTACCTAATAGTATTTAGGGTTACAATCTAACAAAATGTATGTGATAACATGTCTAAAACCTAAAGAATGTCTAAAAACCTAGTTACACCTTGATCACAGAATAGCAAATGGATGGAGGCAGGCAGTTTCAGCAGATAACGTACAAAACATGGCTAAATGTCTTTAAGATGTCATGTATAGTGACACATACACACACACACACACACACACATGCGCACACACACACACACACACACACACACACACGCACATACACATACACACACACTCACTACCTATGAGTCGCTGTGGCAATGCATACCACAATAAATTGAGGTTTGGGGGGTGCAAAAGACTTGCCAGAGTCTATTAAGTATCCCGGAAACAATGATGAAGCTGGCAAACCAAGCTATTGCTACCTAGTCTGCCATTAATCATGGCTGACAAGGAACTTGGGTTAAAGGTGGGAGAGGTTCCATGACTCTGTTGGTGTGTGTGTGAGTGAGAGAGTGAGAGAGAGGGCTAGAGAGAGTGAGAGAGTATACATTTTTACCCTTTATGTGTCATCAATATAGTTTGTAATCACTCCATGCAGACAGGTGTATGCTCTGGGTCAGTGTAAATAAGTAGTTTACATGAGTGCGTTGTTTACAGCCGCCTGGGAGGTTGACTGAATCAGGACAAGTCTGGCTTATGTCTAATATTCCTCTTGTCCTGCACCTGCTGATAAACATCTCCTTCTGTCAGATATTCCACTAAAAGAAGAAGAAGAAAACATAAAAATGAGAGGAAGGCAAATCTGGTGAAAGGACGGTGTCAAGAAAGACAGAAAAAGACAGGGCGAAGGGAAAAAGAGGCAGAGGAAACAAAAAAAAAAATGGTTTTGTGACGGGAGAAGATGGAAGTCCTGTTAAGTGCTCTGCTTGAAAGCATGTCTGGCCTCATTAGCTGTCAGTTGTAACAATACTGAACTGGCAGCGAAGACAGGTTGGAGTCTACTGGTCATAAATCACTCCTCGACAGCTGCCTGACAAGCTGGGAACCAGTATATGGGCAAGAGAGGCTCCCTCTCCATCCTGACGCTGCACAGGCATAATAACGCAAACTCACATATGCGTCGTACACCCACACATTGTAATCTAACAAATGATTGCTTTTGGCTTCACCCGACGGAAATGTGGGGGCTGACTATGGAGTTATTGTTTGCATATTTCCTGCATGTAAGTGTAAATGAGAGTGCTCCTATACATCTAACCTTTCTTCTCTGTGTGCGTGTGTGTGTGCGTGTGTGTGTGCGTGTGTGTGTGTGCGTGTGTGTGCGTGTGTGCGTGCGTGTGTGTGTGTATGTGTGTGTGTGTGTGGCGGGGTTAAGAGCGAGGCCTGCAGGTCATTAATCATGGCCTCCGACATGCAGTTCAGGAGGCTATGGGTCCCCTACGCCTACAGCTGCTGGACCACACTCAATGCACAAGAGACGTGCTGACCCACACAACCTCTCCCCATACGTCCGTGGCTCTCATCTGTCCAACCGCCTCAACGTTAACGCCACTCATTTCTGCTGTCAGAGTCAGACACCCACCCCCCCCCCACACACACACACACACACATTACAGGAGTCACAGTCCATTTCTGATGTTCTGTTTTTGGAATATCATTACTTCTTCTGATTGCAAGTACATTATGTATTAAATCATCTCCGCCGCATGACACGTGTGTGCTGGCTCGCGCGCATGTGACCCCTGTACCAAGTAATTAGGAAAGAACACTCTTTTATTTCCAGTGTGTGTGAAGCTTCAATCCGTTTCTAGTTTCCAGTCGTCGTGCTTAATGTCCAAATAATGCACGGAAATTAAATTGACAAAGAGCGATAGGCCGTCTTCTCCGTGTTCCGATTCACTGCCATGACATCAGCGAGGAACGCAGCTGCTTGCATAAATGCATAATGACATAAACCAGCCAGGCTTTGAAACATTGAGGTACTGTTTCATCACTGTCAGCCACTAAATCACCAAACAGGCCTGGGAAATCTGCTGTACGCTGACTCCTTATCAAACTTTCATCACGATTTGGGGAACATCTGGAGTTACCAGGAAGCTGGTTGGCCATTTGTTAAGGTGATAAGAAGTGGACACACTGTGCCAACTATAGCTATTTTTGCTGTTTCTTTTATCACCAGAACCTCTGTTTTGTACAGTATCTTTGTGGGGAAGGTGGGGGGGGGGAAGGGGTCAACAGACCTTATGTCACCACTGGACTAACATCTTTCTTCTGGGTCTCCCTTCCAAGTGTTTTACTGCAAGCACAGACAAATACTTTCACAGAGACACCGCCATATCGAGACTACAGCGACAGACACTCGACGAGGCCTATCGTAGCGGCCGAGATCAGGTCTACTGGTTAGACTAAACAACAGCATTTGAGTGGATTTGCCCACTCCCTCATTAATCATCTTGACAGTCTGAGAAACAACATTTCCCCCTTAATGATGTCGTCTTATTTCCATGCATGTCTCCCGTCCTTGTTCTGCTTTGTACTTTACCGCGCGTGTGCGTGTGTGTGCTTTGGAGTCTCTCGCTGACCTCCCACGTCTGTGGTGAGGCGCCTGTTCTGGGTCACGATGGCCAATTAGAGTGGGTTATATTCATAAAGAGGGTGAATAAACCGTCAGGAATGAGAGGATGTGACTGGGAGAATTCACAGTGCGGAGACCGGCGGATGATGTTGCCCCCTCGTGTGGCTAACCCGCTTGCCTGCGGGGAGTGTCGGTCGCTGCCAAGTCATGTTTTTCCGTGAGCGCCTCGCTTGTGATGCATGAGAGTTGACAACCAACCAAGGCAGGATCTCTCAGAACGCACCCAGATCAAAACCAGCTGGGGCCGTGCACGTTAGCAGAGAAACCATAATTGCCATCGCCCCCTCGGCTGCACCGCTGAACTCTCCGGTCTCCTTTCAAAACAGGCAGGGCTTGGGGGACCAATGGCGACCGAGCTGAAGTATAGGCAGGGAGGGAGCGCCCCATTTACCAATAAAACACAGGAGCAGATTAATGTATCGTTGAGTGTGTGTCATTTACCATAGAGAAATGTTAAATGACGCGAGCCTTTTGTGTGCAGCTTGGTTTTACAGAGGCTTTGCGGTATGTTTGTTGTAGGCCTATATTTTGAAAATGTCTACATGTCTGTGGGTGGACGTAAGTAATGGCTTTTTATGACGCTTTAGAAATATACTGTATATGACCTTTGTGTCCTCTTTATTTTTGGACTTCTTGAAGACAGCATGATGGATGAAGTGATAAAACTGAGTAGTTGACCAAATGAGTGAAAGCAGAGAAGGCCTAAACTGGGAATGTCTCAGTCTCCCATAAAAACAACCCAGAATAGCATCATGAGTTGCAGGATGTGTCTGGATGTGCATTTTTCATTTTCTTCTTTTAAATAATTGTTATGTTGAAGCGCTTCAGCACCAAAATAACAGTTTAGGCTACCTAGTTGATATATGAATAAACAAATGGTGTATTACTACACTATTCTAGATTTAGAAAACTGCGAGGTTCCCAACATTATTGAAAAGAACCAATACAAGCACCTTCATTATTTAAATGTGTGAAAACAGGAAGATCCTGTTTTCACAGTGAAACCCTTTATCGCCTTAAAACTAACAGTGTGTGCCACTTTGTAGAAATGCAGCTGACAGAAAGCATACTTTGGCATCACCTCAGCTCAGGCAGAAGTTGCCTAATATAAAGTGTGTAGGTTTTCTGGGCCACCTTATGCAACCTGAAACCTCCTTCTAAACCTAGAAGGTCCCTGTCTATCGCCCTCCTGCTAAAGCCTGAGGTCTCACAGCCTTCAGCAACACTGAAACAGGACCTGTTTCTCTGGTTACGGCCAGGGGAGGGCTTGTTGACCCTGTGCCTCCCTTGTCAGAGCTGTGAGTGACCAGCGTGGGTCATCTATACTCCAGCCAAACACTGTCTCAGTGTCATGTTGCTAGGAAATTACTTATTACCACTGCCAGTCATGTCGATGCCACGGTAACCGCAGCAGCTGTCAGGAGCTATCTTGAACACACCAAAGGAGCGCCGATTGTTATCTACGAATGGCTTCGTCATCGACTTGACTCTCATAGCACATTGGAGAACAAGCTTTCCTGACTTGTCAGACAGTGATGTGGAATTCCACACTAGCCTGACATTAAACCAAATTAGCTAAAAATCCACATTTAAATATATTTTTAAAATAATCTGTGATGAACGTTGATTAATTGAGCTTGGGTCTGTTCTCATTTCTGAGACGACACTACCACCATAGAATCATCTGTTACTCTGAGTAACAACAGCAATTCATTCTTATTAGTGTTTTAACATGTTGAGGGACTGCACCCAATAACAGATTGAATCATACGTTTGTTGTTCAATAGATACATAAAGTTTCTGGGTCTAAAAGACATTCAGCCAGTACATAATAAAAACACAATCATCCTTGGAAAAGAAGACAAATTAGCTTCAGTGTAATTTATTAACAAAATATGATCTCGCCATTTACAAGATAACTCCAGCAGGTGTCTCTCTCAAATATAAAAAAAAAAATATTACATCTAATTTTTGTAATCAATGTGCTGTACAAATAAAAACCCAGAAGGCAGAAAGATATGTTTTTGACAGTAATTGTAAAAAGAAACATGTTAACAACATATTCAAAATCGGTAATGTCGCTTTCCGTAGCTTTGCCAACAGGATGGCAGATAGAGGATTTGCTTATATGGGAAACATTAAAGCCAGGGGTTTAACTGTTCAAAATAAATACAGTTTTCTTAGTAGGAAAACAGAAATGTCAGGAAGAAAAATAAATCTCAAATCCTCTTAAGCCTTGAGGTGGAATTAGCTGCTGTGTCAAGCTAGCATGCATGTCTTGTGGGCAGGTTCCTGTGTGTCTATCCCACAATACCTCATGCCCATGGATAAAGGTCATTGTCACCCTTGCCATGCCCGCCTTTTCCCGCTAAATGCATTAGTTGCAGCATGAACCCCACACAAAGCATTCCACCAGAGGCTCTGCACTCACTGAATACACCTGGCGTAGCCTGCCATTAGATTCATTAGAAACACTAGAACATTAGAAGTAATCCGATGAGCAAGAGTCAACTCTGCCCTCTGACCTCTTGGTTAAACACCCAAACCCTTACCTACAGGTACTAGCGACAAAACAACCAGGACAACCGGGACGTCTGTAGCTCAGCAATCCAATGGACAAGCCAAGTCCTAGTCCTATAGCGCAGAGAGGGGAATGTCTTGCCACTTGTGAGGACTTAACAGAACCCTAGTAGTAGACGCACGTCGGTTCGATGTACGTCACTGGTAGCCCAGGGCAGAGGCCGGCCCCAGTCTTTGGCTGTAGAGCGCGTATGGGGAGTAGTATGGGGACGAGGCGGCCAGAGAGTGCATGGGGAACGAGGCAGGCCCGGGGGGCAGGTGGACCTTACTGTAGGGGTGGTAGCGAGCTAGACCCAGGCTGGGTGGAGCCCGCAGGGATAAGGAGCCGTGCATGGATGGGGGAGCCCCCTGGTGGTGTGGCAGGTGGAGATGGCAGGAGCCCGGCCCGGAGGGGGAGACGCTGGGGCAGAGCAGCTTGGCGTCCAAGCCTCCGCCACCACCGGGGGGCGCCGTGTGCGTGCGGAGGTGGGCCAGGAGCTCGTCTGACGCGGCGAAGCGCTTGTCGCACGGCCCCCCGGCCGACACCCAGTTGCAGGCGTGGGGGAGGGGCTCGTTGGGCAGCAGGAAGCCGTACGTGTAGAGCGGGTGGGACAGCGTTGACGTGACGCTGCTGGTGTGGAGCGAGTGCAGCGGGTGGTGGGGGTACACCAACGGGTAGCCCGACTTGAGAGAGAGGGGGGGGGGGTCGTGGATGCAGGAGTTACAGTTGCCCCCGCCGAGGTGGTAGCTGAGGCAGTAGGGGTCCCGACAAAGGGCCTGCATGAACGACGGAGGGGACGCCCCCGTCAGAGGGCTGGTGCTCGGGAGCTTTCCGGAGACCCCCATGCCGCCCATGCTGAGGTTGGACTTGGAGGGGTCTAGCCCCGCGGTGAACTGGGATGGGTAGCCGGCATACGCCCCCACCACAGAGCCGTGGTAGCCCACGGCGGCGGAGGAGGAGGGGGGCATGGGGAAGAGGGAGTGGCTCGCCTTGTACGGGGAGATGGGGGCGACGTGTCCAGAGCCGTGGCTGGACTGGGAGTCTCGCTCCTTGTTCCCCTCGTGGTTGGAAGCGCTCTCACAGCTGCCGTTGCTGGAGTTAGCGCTGGCCCGCACTTGACTGCTGTTAGCTAGGTGCGGGCTGTCCGCGTTGGCCTTGTTCGCGTCAGTATCTTTTTTAAGATGGCCGCCGCTGCTGCTGACACTCCTAGTGCTGCTGGGGCTGGCCTGTTCTGTCTCGACGTTCCCGGGGGACTGGCTGCTTTTGTGCGGCAGTGGCGGCTGTTGAGCGTGCCCAGGTGGAGTGGCGCTGCCAGCTCTGCAGCCGGGAGAGATGGCGAGCGGTGGAAAGGATTGCTGGCAATTGACTGAAGTGCCATTAGCGCTAATGCCATTAGCAGGAATCCTGAAGCCGGCTTTATCGCTACTACTGCTACTGCTGGTGGTGGTGGTGACTCCATCTCTGCGACAGTCCACACCCACTTTGTTGTAGGGCTTGAAACTGGATTTGTCCTCCGCGGACGATCTGTGCTCCCCAAGCTTCAAGCTCGACAAGCGGGAATTGGAATCCTTGTCCCCATGACCGATGGACGACGCTGAGCCTAGCTTGGAGGATGATGGGGGGTCTGGTTTACCAATCTGAGAGCAGGTTTGTGCCAGCAAGGCCAAAGGACTCTTCTTGGCATCCAGCTACAGAAATAATGAAGGGAAGAAATGCAGGTTTAATCAGGTCCAGGTTTCTGCCCTAATTATGCAATGTCTATGTTACGATATAGGCCTAACACATGTACATGTTAAATGTGTTCAAATAGCAACAACACATACACACAATATTTAGGTCAATAAGTTTATCTCACAACTCATACAAATTATATAATTTACGCATGATATCATAATAATTAATCATTTATTATTAATTACTTAATTATTTAATATTATTGACGTTCGTTTTTTTTTTTTTTATACAAATACCTTAAAGTGGGCAAACGTAGCCTACCTCAATGCTAACTGGCGCGGATGTCAATGGCTGTAAATACTCCGGGTGAAGCAAATGACTTGTGTGTGCCGTCAACATCTTGAGAATCCGGATAGGGAGTCGCTTTGCTTGACGAATCGGGTCCAAGGGTGTCAAAAAAGAGATTGCAGCACCTGGACTAGATTTTTTCCTTCGCGGTTCGGTTCCTTTGCGTTCTTGATGCGCTCCTGATTCTGAAATACTATCTTTCATTGGGCAGTGCGCAGCTTGTGAATACAGGTTATTTTACTCCAAAATAGCATAATATAAAGTTTAAAGCACAAAAGCATAAAGTGATGATTTATATGCCCTTGTAATCCAACCATCAATGATATTCTCCATAAAACTGAAAGCCCTCAAAGATCCCAAAGGACTAATATGTCAGCCTTCTCAGTCCGGCGCACAAACATCTCTTCATTTCGTATGGATCCGAATCTCCGATTAGGCTAGGCTATAGTTTCATTTCCAGGCGTTTTAGCAAGAGTATTTCACAAGGTTTACACATTCAAAACATCCACAAAGTCATTTCTATGGTGGTAAAAATCCACGGCGCGCTTACGAGATTCCAAATAGTCGGGCGAAATACCTGCACAGTCTCTACAGACCTCGCCAACTCAAACTGCGTGTGTGAGATCACAACACGGTGACTTCAAAGTGAAGCACCCGCAGTCCAATAGTGGGTGGGCGCATTAATAATGAGATGGGCTAGTTCGCTTTGGACGAAGGCGGAGCATGCCCATCCTCGGGAGACGGGAGGTGTCATGCCTTTGTCTTCCCACCACAGTCCACTGTAACTTTACGCTTGACAGCTGCCTGTACGATTGATCATCTAACATGGGAGTTTCGTATTTTAGCCTACTTCTTTTTTTCACACTGTTTTAACAGGCTATATAATGTGGAAAATCACCAGCCTAATATACATTCATTAACATTAACAAGATAGTGGTCAGTGGTCCCATAAACAATTTTAACTATTTGCAGTAGCCTAGACTCTGACACAAAATATGATATGACATTGTCAGACAAGAGTGACAGAATATTGCGATCACTGAGTTTATTTAGCGAATAAATCTGGTCTACCCAAGTTATTTGAATTATCATTTTATGCTGTTTTTACAACCAGGAATGCTTCTGTGTTAATAGTTCTATAAATCCGGAATGTTAATAACTTTCTTGCATTACTGCTTACTGACTGACTCTGCAATGAGCTAATTTTGTTAACCTAATTATACAATGAATTGGTTAAAGTCCTTAAGAATTATGCCTGACAAGAATTATTAGAAGAAGCTAGAAATAGGCCTATATGAGAGGCTTTAATTATCTAAATTCTTAAGAGTATAAATTAAGTGTGAAATCGTTCCTAATCCCTGTAACCTGTGGGAAAGGGCTGCATGTGAATAAACTGATAAATATTTATATCTCTTCAGAGTATTAACCTTCAAGAGATTTCAATTGTAATTATAAGGTAACAAAATACATTTAGGCCTAAATATCTTTCAATTAATTTATAATGTTCTTATATTGACAAGCAACAAAAGTCATTAAAGTCATAGTGTACAATAAATAGTATAATTACACACTTTAATGAGTATTTTCAGTTATGTGTTTAAATGTATATATATGAAGTACAACGACTGAGCAGAATTATCATTTTAACTCCACAAACTCTCAGTTAGGAACTCATTTCAGCATTTATAATACTGTCACAGTAAGGGCATATATGCCCTTATTGTGCTCTTGCACAATAAGGGCATATGTGCTACAGGGGCCCACCTGTTCCCCCTTACTGCTTCCAATGACCAAAAAGCACACATACCCCTTTAAGTAATACTTTCACAACATTCAGTTAAAGTAACTGTTGGTGCCGTGAACCCTGTGTACCAACAGACATCGATCAGTGTCTAATTTGAGATAAAGCAGAGAAGAGCAGAGGCACCCACTCATAACAAGGGCAGAGGTGACACCACTGTAGAGCAGTTTGTATAATGAGCAATATATAGGATATACTTTATGTGTCCTGTAACTGTCTCTGTGGTGTATTTGTTGTTTCAAATGTTATATACTGCATGCTTGGTATAATTATATGTTTTGAGTGTGTCAGGACATTTTAATATTGAAAAAAACATTGAGGCTATATATTGTATCTTAACAACAGACCAAATAGAGTAAATTGTACTTATGATGATTCTGCTAAAACAAGATAAAACAATACAAGTGCAAGGCATGAGTAATTCACATTCATTTCAAAGAGCCCTTTTAATCCTAAAAGTGCCTATATATCAAATAAAAAGCAGCTACTATGACTGAAACTGAGCATTAGCATTTGACCAGAAAGAAACAATATCTTTGAAGAAACCCAAGACACAGGACTTTCAGTTGTAACTAACATAGGCTCTGCTGTGTGCAAATCCATTTCAATCCCAAATCATGAAGTGACAGATGCATTGCAGCTTGTGTCCCACATATGTCATCGCTCAGCGCACACCAAACACCCACTCTCCTTTCTCATAAGGCCTGCAGAAACCCTGACAAAGTCTGGCATAACAATCTGCTGAACGGGAAACAGCAACACTGGATGTTGTTTAAAAAATGATTGCATTCCTTTTTAGTTAGTTTTTTCTTGTGACAGAGCCATATCTAGTTTACACTTGTATAGTTTCCAAAATAGAGACACTTTAACTTCAGATTATGCTAGCTAGAGTACATACTGTAAGACATCTTTCCGGAGGAACTGGAAGGTATACTATCTGAGGAACTGTGTGTTTTACGGCAGAATGAAGTTTTGGATGAGGGTAGCCATATTGTGTCAGTCAGTGGGGGTGGGTGGGGAGAAGGAGCTGGTGTCAGCGCACTTGTCAAGATCTGAGGTTACAAAAGGCTGTGGAGCTCAATTAAAAGGCTATTTTTGTCTAAGTAAATCAAGGCCTATCAGCAATGTCATGTCAAATGATCACAGAGCCCTGACAACCTAATTCATACACAATATTTGATGCTTATCAGATCAGTTTAGTGTTATCATAATGTGAAACTAGACATTTAAAGAATTTAAAGAGAATGTTGTTGTTATATTCCTTTTCTCTTTTCCCCCCCACATATAGCCTTCATTTGACTGGTTGGGGTTAAATGATTGTACTCTGTTACAATGATCTAATTCACTACCAATATACTGTGTCTCTTTTGTAGATTGTATAATTGTTTCTTTCAAACGCTCCAATCAGCACTGAGAGGTGGAGTCAGACCATATTTTGGTTTCTTGTGCCACTTAGTCCTTAGTCGATTAGTATGTACTGTAAGAAAGTATGTTATCGCATCTTTGTAAACTGTTAATAAACCACACACATCTCCGACTCAATATAAATATATAAATATAGTAAATCACATTGCCAGTGGAAACCATGTGTAACCACACTGACAAAATACTTTCAGATTTTACAAATGTTATAATGTAACACTCACCTTCCTGTAAGGTTGCAATGACATAGTATTCTACTTAGGAAGTTAGATTGAAATGTCTGAGGTCTAATTTATCCCCCCTGGATGAATACATGAATGTAAAAGCAGCACCATATTTCACAGAAAACACAGACCCTCCACCCACCCGTTCTGCAAATGGAATATGATTACTGCTGCCCCAGAAAGTTGTGGCAAAATCGTTTTTCACCCGAATAAGCAGTACGTTGTCATGTCGAACATTATTCACCATGTGCTCTGACACCTGATGAATTATCTTTCTCCCCAACCTCAGGTTTTGCTAAATTAAGACGCTCCGCCTCAGCTGGAAGCATTCAACTGGTAGAGGATAAGGAATGTTGTGGTGCTTCATAAATAACAGTCGTTTTCCTTTTAAAAATGTGTAGGTTATTCATAGGAACTCGAAATGACTATACTGCATTGCCAATAAGGAAATGCATGTTACAAACGAAACAATATGCCTACTTGAAAGCTTAGCTACATTCCTGAGGATGTGTGTCAAATAGCATACCTTAGAGTCAGAAAGATTTGTCAGCATAAATCAGATACAAATGTGTACATTTCTATTACCTTATATTATATTATAACCTGATGTTAACATGTTGCTTACAGGTGATACATCATATATATATATATAACTAAAGCTTATAGCTTACTGACAGATAAATTAATAACTCACTAGGTGCAGACATCTGTTTAAAGATTTAGAAGTGTTATTTTTATAATACATTTTATTTGTTCTCTGCTTTCTGGATGTGATGTTAATTTTTTCAGATACTGTAGGCATAACATGTGAAGTTGCAGGATATTGACTGTGTGTGTGTGTGTGTACGCGCGTGTGTGTGTAATATTGTGGCTTTTATTGTCATAAATGATTCATGTTTTCTGAAAAATTCACATCATATATTAAAACACCTGTTATGGGGACGTATGTCTTGGCCCGTAACTCACCGTCTTTAAGCAGGAAATAAAAAACATAAATATGACACTGTATATTCCCCCATGGACACATTTACGAGTCTTCCCTGTAGTTTAAACTGGATGATTGCTATTTCAAAGTACCTTGTCAAGCCAAGCACAGCTGCTTCAGCAGGCAGTCGCATTGCTAGCGAGAGAGAGAGAGAGAGAGAGAGAGAGAGAGAGAGAGAGAGAGAGAGAGAGAGAGAGATAGATGGCTGTGGCAGAGTCAAGAGCCTGTTCAAAACTCTCCCTTGTGACAGTAAATTTATAGAGTTTGTGCTACTGATTTAAAGTAGAAAGGATGGCGCAACCTGGGCCATTCCACTGAACCGCCACACTACAATACAGATGCATATTATAGTCTTTTATTTTGATTATAATACTCAACATTTAATAATACAAATAGTATACATTTCTAAAGTGCTGAACTACAGTATCAGCACGATGCCATTGCAAATAGAATATTCTTCTATTTTGACTATATTACTCAACATCTAATAATACAAATATTATATATTATATATTTCTGAAATGCTGAATTACAGTATCAGCACTATGACATAGCACATATTATAAATCTTTATTTAGACTACAATAAGTCTATAATAATTGCTCAACATTTTAAAATAAAATATTATATATTTCTGAATTGCTCTGAATACCTTACAAACAAAATAATCTATAAATATTAACATATCGATATAATGTCAAATATACACGTTCTAATCTCCCACACTCACTGAAATTATTGAAGTTAATTATTGAATTCTTGAATTCTATAATGGAGTAGCAAGCCATTGATAGAAGTGTGCCCCAGAGAGAACTCCAGTAGTGTGAATCCAAAAGCCATTTCAGTGAATCAGAGCCATGAGCCAGAAACTGCTGCTGTCTGTTCACCAGAAGAGCACCACACAACAGCCTCCATGCTCCCACAGGGTGGATAGGAGGGGCTGTGGCTCATCTGGGATTTCAACCCTTTCCACTTGAGAACATCTTCCCTTCCATTTCTCCACAGATGTGTTTGTTTTCTTGTATAGCACATAGACGTGCACTATATAAGACAACCCTCCATAAATTATTCCGTGTGTTTTGAATGCTTGGATACAAACTAATGCTTTAAAGGTATAGTAAGCGATTGTAAGCAAATATACTTTTTGTCAAAATCACCAAACATCTTCTTTTGCTAGTTTAGCATTCTCTGTGCATACTGAAAAAAGTATCCGGTACTTCTACACAGCCATAAATAGGAACACAAACAAAGTGGTGCAGACCGCACACAACAACAGTATTCTAACCGTGGCAATGTGTTTCCAGTGTAGGGGGCGGAGCTTCTGAAGGAGCATCCTATGGCGTTGAAGAGTGAGGTGTTTATTTATTTATCAAGTTCATATATCAATAAGCTTTCTCCAGAATGACTATACCTTCAATGAACTTACCTGAAATCATGAAAATATATTTGTATTAGGCTGCCAACCCGAGCACATGGAGAAGTGTTATTGTTCCATTTACATTTTTATCAACGCATAAGAGAGCAAGTATAGAGCAGAGACTGAAAGGGGGAGAAGTCAAAGATTATCTTTGCATTGTGAGCTACTGTGATGTCATGACATAAAGGGTTTGGTGGAAATGGTGAGGATGGGCGGGGTGGAGAGGGATACAACAAGAGATTGCTGCTCTGTGTGTGTGTGTCAAGACGTCATTTATTCTGCAGTAACCTTTGCACACTGGTACAATAATAACTGCAAAATCCCACCTGTTCTGTCAATCTCGCTACTGTAAAACCTGAATAATCTTGATTTAGCGAAACGGACCTTGTGTCACACTTCAATTACATGTGTATGATATGAGAAGGCACTGTTCTTTCTTTATTCTCTGCGTTGACTCTACAGGGTTGTGTTGTGTTTAGGGTTTACAACCGGACCTCAAAACAACACAGGAGAAGCTCTCTGACAGAATGAATTATGGGGCCTCTCTGGTACATCAGCCAGCTCTCTTGGGGGGCTGTAACCAGTAGGCTACTGGATACAGCCATGAAATGTCTTTACATTGCCACTTAAATACAGGTTCCAGGAAAGGACACAGAATTGGTCAAATAGAACAGTTCATAAAAAGTAAAAGGTGAAGAAAGTCACCTATCTAAAGTGAAGCAGCGGGAAATTAGAAGATAATATTAGGATATCATAATGATAAATACAACTAAATTACATATTTCTGTAATATTTGCAGAGCAAGCTCTATCCACATGCTGGTGAGAGGCTGCTGTGATTAGCAGTGGAGGGTTGAAAGGATTGTGCGATTATTGTTTTGCGTGTGATGTGTGTTGCCTAAGGACTGTCATTTTGCTGTCAACATGCCACTTGACTTTGAACGTTACTTCCCCCTTCCTCCGTTTGTCCATCATGATGTCACAAGACGCCAGGGAGGATTAGAGCTATACACAGTGAGTGTGTGTGCGTGTGCGTGTGTGTGTGTGTGTGTGTGCGTGTGTGTGACTATTGCGAGACAGGCTTTGTAGTCTTCCTCACCCATGACCCACTTTATTTTTAAAAAACTTTTCTCGAGGCCTGAGGCGTTTCAATGGGAGGGTTTCAGGTATTGTGTCAGTGTGTCACTATTGCCTTGTCAGCTACATTATATGAGCCAACCTGCCTGCGGCTTACCACGCAGCACTTGAGAGCTTTGCTACAAGTCTTTCTCTGTCACGTCGATCCAGAAGGTAAGGCAGGCCTCAGTAGCCCTGGCTAGCAGTGTAAGACTGTCAGGCTGGTTTACATTTGTAGAGGCACTAGCCCTCTTGCTGAAAATAACCAAGCAGTATGATATTATGTTGTATGTCACAGGCAGTGGCCAGCAGTGAGAGTCAGTATAACAAATGTAAAAACCTGAACAATGATCATTCTTTCATTCTTCACTAATTTAATTTAATTATTTCGCTAATTTACACAGCCCATCCTCTCTTCTTTTTCCTCTCGTCCTCACCTTGGTGATCCTTTGTGGCGCTCTAATGCTTCAGTTCAACCAGGCAACACTTGTAAAACATAGCCCAGGGAGTGAAAGGCCTTTGAATAGGTGCACCATGCTGGCAGGATCTGAGGAGGCTGTTTATGGAGCAGCTTGTCAGCTGGTGCCATTGGGATGTTCCAGTGTGTGGAGGAACAAACAGCCTTTGATGCCCCACCCCCAGCTCACATGGTTCCTCTGTTCGGCTCTACCTTTCTTCTCCTCCTTTCTCTCTGACGGACTTCTGTGAAGTTCTTTACAACCACAGGAGACTGACATATCAACACACGCACACATTAGTGGAGAGGAAAACAAACAATGGCAGCTAGCCCCTTACAAAGTGAAGATTACAGAGAATTAAGCATTTTATCAAGATACATTTAGAGGTGGTTGCAAGGTGATTGTACTGTATATGCTTCAAGCGTTATTGAAGATTTTAATGTTTAACTTATAGCAGATATTATGACTGACACATTATGAACAGTGGTATAAATGTATTAGGTAAGGTATAAGATTCCAATATTGGTGTAAGATTTGCTTTTTAGAACAGAAAGAAAAAACTAATGGGGGAATTAGGGCTGCACAATTAATCGAATATCAATCTCAATTACGATTTTGGCTTCAACAACTAAATGAACATGATGGACTGCGATATTGATGTTTAAAACATGTGCTCTGCTCATGCTCTGCTATGTATCAAATCAAGCGCTTCCTAGTCACCCGCCAACAGCAGCCGATTTGGCTTTGCGCGCACCCTCCAACAAACAACAAGTGGATGTACAAAACCTGAATTTTGCGAGGCAGCAGTCCGAGAAGAAAAGTAATAGAAAGTATGGACGTCACGAGAACCGATACTTCGGTACCAAGTCGATGCCACAATTCTGAAAACATGACGGTACTCGTTTTTGTACAGTACCGTACCAGATATCCAACCTGGACGAGTACGCTATAATGGAAGTGTAGCTGCAGCTCTGCCTCCACTCGTCCAAAAGAAAAACAGCAAGGCTACTTGGCGTTCCAGGCGGATTATCAGGGACTACTACATTCACAAAAAACACTACCGTAAACTATGCAAACGGTGCCTTCGAACTTTCCAGCCATAGTTTCCATCTTACTGGTTGAGTAAAAAGTAAACAGTTTCGCAGTTCTTCTATTGTCATGTGATATCGACGGTTTGTTGACATAATCGTCTGGCGAAAGCGAAACAAAATCAGCTTTGAAGCGAATAAAATATGTAGGATACGTTGCATATTTGCATTGCAAACATTCACGTGTGTATGCTGTAATTTACTACAATGCATTTTAACCAAGGCTTTATCGCCTCGCGCTTGCCGATACCTCCGGAGCACCGATCGGGATCTCGTGAATGTTTACCCGCCCTAGTAGCTCTCTCGTGTGGGCACCGAGTCACGGAGGGCCCGGTGGTGCTTCCTCGGAGCCCACTCACTGGTATTGTTATCGACTACTAGATTTCTGGTATTGTGACATCCCTAATAGAAAGACAGCAGACTGGCAAAACAAAAACATTAATGACAGCAGCAGAAGACGTAGAGCTTGTCCCTCGAAAGGGATCATCGTCTGTTGTTTGGAAGTGTATTGGATTTAGGGCAAGTGATGTTAAGCAAGAACAAGTCATATACAAAGTGTGCCTTTGAATTGTGTCTGCGCCGGTGTTACGGTTTAAGTGGTGACCATGTTAATTGGTGATATTTCCAGATGCGGCGTAGGCATGGCATGTGGATCTATGGCCCATAATGATCGCAAACGTCAATAAATGTTCATGTTGTCATTCGTATTTGTCTCATAATCGTGTTTAATGTTTGTACTACTGTAATCGTATTCTTTGATGGCATATTTATTTTTAGTTGGCCTATATTTTATGTACACTTTTATTTTGCTTCCCTGATGCACTTTAAGGACGTCTTATTTTTAAGCTAATATTTGTACATTAGCAGGAATGTAGCACAAAGTAGAAGTGATTTCCGTGGTCTGTTTCTAATGTGAGTGCAATAAAAGTACATTGTTCATAAAATCTATGAATAATTGTGATAAATAATCATGATCTAAATATTGATAAAAATAATCGGGATTAGCATTTTGGCCATAATCGTGCAGCCCTAGGGGGAATGATTTACAGGTTCCAAAGGCAGGGTTAGTCATTCTCTAGAACGCTTGCTCAAATGTCAAAAGGGAATGTCTTGGATGACACGTCTCTTTAACATTGTGTGAAAGTCTGGGACTGTGCCCAAGGAGTGGCACACTGGGTGGTGGTTCCCGCAGGGCCAGAGAGTGTGTGCCAATTATAGGGGTATCACACTTCTCAGCCTCCCTGGTAAAGTCTACTCTAAGGTGGTGGAAAGGATGGTTCAGCCAATAGTTGAACCTCAGATTAAAGAAGAACAATGATTTTCCATCTTGGTCGTGAAACAACGGACCAGCACTTTACTCTCGCAAAGATCCTGGAGGGGACCTGGGAGTATGCCCTTCTGGTCTACATGTGTTCTGTTGGATCCATTTATAATTGGTAGTATTGTTTTGGTAATTTAGTTTTTTCTTATTGTTTATGACACTCTTAATGTTATATAATTGTAGTTGTTTTTTGTTA
>JAODUK010000004.1:522445-546918 GCA_027564635.1 Typhlichthys eigenmanni | reverse complement strand
TGTGTGTGTGTGAGAGAGAGAGAGAGAGAGAGAGAGAGAGAGAGAGAGAGAGAGAGAGCGAGAGAGAGAGAGAGAGAAAGCGCTCAGGGGGGCAGGAAACTTTATATTTTACTTTTAGATTAAATCGTTGAACCACCAGTGGGATCAAATTCACACGGAATACAAATGGACTTGGGTGGCTCATGATTCCATTCATTTCCTTTTTGTGTTGGCTATAAATCACTGCTTTATATGATGGGCTTGACTACATGTACGTTTTCATCAGTGTGATTGCTGGTGGAAATGTCTACCAATGAAAACTGTAGTCTACATATTTTTCTGTAGTGTATGCAGTCACTTTTTTATTTGAACTTTTATTACACATATATGGACTAATATTTGTTGAGTGCATAAACATAATGTCAAAATGTGGATATATAGTCATTGTGTGTGTGACCTGTTTTACAATACTTTTTGTTCAGCTTTTATGCAACTAGCCTTCCTGAGCTAATCTTAGGTTTAGGCTACTTGTACATCTTTTAACAGCTGGTTAGACCTTTGGTAGTGGTTGCCTTCAATTTAGTACATGGTCCCTCAATGCTCTATTTTTAGTCTAATAAAAAAATCTGATGTATACTGGGATTTACCTCATTGTGCCACAAGAAAAAAGCAAAACTACAAAATTAAAATTTTAGCAGTTTGAAAAGGTAATTGTGTTTTTTCCTCCCTAGCCCAAATAGCATGGTACATACATTTTCAAAGAGTGGAAAATATATTACCAGCCTACCATATGTTTGGTCTTGTGCAGATGATGTAGTTGGCATTGCATTAAGCAACACATAAAAAACTAGTTTAAATGCTAACTCATTTATATGGGCCGCACCGCCTGCCTTTCAAGCCTCAGCTTTTTTGGGCTTTTCAAGGTTTTGATGGCATTGCATTTATCATTAGTCCAGGCTTCTGACCTTAGCGTATGTCTCTCAGCAACAATATATTTTCATCCTGGAATATGAATCTGTAGCTAATTGATGTTGGCAATTTGATACACTCACCTCCTTTGCACACATCAGTTGAGACTTTCATTATTGGTCAATGACTTCATGATGGAAATAGTGCTATCAGTGTGCTTGAAGATAAATCCATCGCTCCACTGTGACAACAGCAGCAGCGTGACACTCGCTAATTGAACGAGTGCCCTGGTGTCAGAGGTTAGACCAGAGGAGTCACAAATGCCAAGATGCACATCTGGTAGACGCTCTGATGCCCTAAAGCCCAGATGATTGAGACCAAGGGTCCTACAGTAGTTCTAGAGTAGAAATGGCTGAAGCATGCTGTGGTCCATAACAAGGCTTAGGACTACTTTTAGGAGAGATAATTCACTAGTCTGCAGTTCTTTCAATCTAAAACACATTTGTTTTTAGTGCTTCTTCTCACTATGTAGTCCCTAAGCCTAAATTTGTGGCAGTTGCATTGAAGTACAGATTTGCACTAAGGTTTTCCATTCCAGGCCTCGTGAAAATGTTTTGTTTGACTCAATTTAAAACAGCCATTTGTCCGAGCCCTTGGAGGCAGCAAACAGTTATGAGATGGCCTGTTATGTTCTGGAAAAGTCTCTCTCGCAGGCTGCAAATCAACATGGAAAATAGAGTCTGTCTTCAGATGTTTCCCTTTGGTGTTTACGGCTCCCCCTCGCCTCTTCACTTGGACCATGTGTGCATGGTCATGAATGAGCTCATGTGCATCTCTGTATGCAGGGTTATGGAATCCATTCTCGTGTTCCTGATCAGTTACAAGGGGGAATGGGAGCGAGTCTGTTGACAAATTGAGAGTTACAGCCGGTGTGGTCAGCCTGGGGATCTCTCCACGGGGATCTTGGTGCCATCTTGGCTGACCTGTTGTTTCAGTACAGAATGTGGATGGTGATGGTGAGGTGGGCCCGTCTCCTTTCCAGAGGTGTAACTATAATACGATGGTAGTGCTACAATAGCATACATCTACCTGAAACCACTGACTTCACATCTCAGTGATACTCTGAAATGCTGTAGGACTTAGGACTTACCATTGGTCTCTCTTTGTCATTCTCCACTCCAGCATAGTGTAGGCCAGTCATGCACACATTAGATTAGGCAGTGCTTAGGGAGGCTGCTCGCGCATCTCCATGCTCTCTTCTGCCATGTATTCTTCACTCTATGTCCGCCTCAGACACATTCTCCCCTCTCTCCTTCCTCTGTCCCACTGGCTACCAGAGAGCAGGCTCTGTGCCTCCAGTGCTGTCCAGCCTATGTACCGTTTACTGGGACACCAGCAGGGTGGGGTCCTCCCAATAACAAAGGCTCAAGCCCTTTTTGAATGCAAGGTTGGCTGTAGGCTGTACCCCCCCCCCCCCCGAAAAACATTCAGAATTCAGAAGAGTGGTTGACTGTGTGTGTGTGTGTGTGTGGGGGGTGGGGGGTGGGGGTGGGGGGGGGGGGGGGGTAACGCTGTCTGGTAAAATAAGCAGAGCTGCGCTGGGTATCAGTCTCATGGGAATCCAAAGCAGACAGGCAGAAGGTTTGGTTTCTCAGCTGTGGCCTCTAGCACATTAAGTGCTCTCAGAAACCGACATAGGTTCATAAAGTACTTGTATAATAGTCATTTGGACTTGGTTGATTCTGAAAATATAACAAAAAATATAACTATGTGTTCAAATGAAACCACTGTTTCTTTCTGTCGGTTGCCATATTGTCCGATACTTAGTTGTATAGTATTTTGATTATTGATATGAAAGGATATGAAACAGTCAGAGGCTTCAACTGTATGCTAATGCATAAAGATGAATGTATTTAACAGTACACAGTCCTTATGGAACAGAAAAGCCACACCTGAACACCAGTCACTGTTTGACCATCAGAACAGCAACCCAGGGTATCTAGGGTTCACTGAAATCCACTAAAATTCCCAACCTAGATTTTTTTTGGCACAGTTTTTAGTTTAATTTTGCTTCCTATTAGAATTTAATATAAAGATTCTCGACAGGGAAGAAATCTAAACGTAATTGTTTGATGAACTCATGGTCCCCTTTAACTAAGCGGTAAAAGTTTATTACAGCCTCATCCATGTCTTTAATTTGCTGTTACTTACGGAACTATAAACTCTCCTGCTGAGTTGTGACCACGTCACTGACCATCACAGACTTGATTCCCTGTTTAGAATATGGTTTCACCAGCACCATGGCAACCCTGTTTCAGTTTAGATTGGCAGGCAGTCTCCAGTCATTATCTTAGCACAGCCAGCTGTTTAGCTGGGACACTCCAGTAGGACTGTCATTCTCAGCTTCCCGTCTGAACGCCTAACTTTTTCTAAGCCACCGGGCTGTGATCTGGTGTGCTCCACTTCATACCTGATATCCTGGTATTTACAATAGCTAAGTAACAAGTTCATGGTATGAACAACACTTATGTTCATGTATGGTGAGTGAACATGCTCTTTATTATGATCTAGGCATAACTCCTTAGTTTTAGTCTTTGTTTGCTTGAGATGTCTTTCATCTTAAGTGAATGCTTTCACCAGTGTAACACCTGACTGCCCAAGGCAGAGGTCAGTGCACTGGTCTGGTTAATGGTCTGTGCAGAACCACTGGGGTTAGGGTTCATAACCATCATGGGCTTTCCCAGGTTAGGGTGTCTGCTGTCCGCATTGTGTGCCTTGTCTTGGCTGGGATAATTTTACTGCACCCGGTAAAACAGACGCGCGCACACACACAATGCAGACGGTATCTTCAGATGCGCTTAAGAATCTACATTAAATACATGATTCACTACAAGAAAGTAGAAAATAATTCAGCTATTGCAAGCTAAATGTAAGCTAATACACTTTTTGTCAAATTCAATATCTCCTCGCATTTTGCTATCTTATCGTTCTCTGTGCGTTTTGAAAAAAGAATCGAATACTTCTACACAGGTCTGTAAATGGTAACATAAGCAAAGTGGCGAACACCTAATTAGCTTTGACCCAGTTCAACGGCAACAAATGGAGAGCCTAAGTCACTTCTGAATTATGGGGTCATAGTTCGGAAAAATAAAATTATGGTAGTCGACAGGGATAATCAAAATATTATTTTTTGATTCCGTTTGAATTATGACATGAAGTACACATATGCTGTTTGTCTGTTTAAAATATAATTTTAGTCAAGTCAAGAAAGTTTGTAAAACTATAAAGTAACATTTCGCTTTGTGTGTAACCGCTCAGTGAAATTGAGCTTTCGTCACCAACACACCCACCGTAGTTTACTATATAAAGTTGCCGACCACAACAAACAAGTCTGTGTCATTGGTACACCTCTTTCTTCCAAAACGAAGGAAAGAGTTCAAGAGAGGTGAAAACCATTACAAGTCTGGCCATGTTGAGAGCTGCAGCTATTCTAAAGGAGAGTTAAGCCCCGTACACACTGCAAGCGACTAGCAGCGACGAGTGACAATCGAAAGTCAATGTGATTTAGCGACTTGAAGCGATGACGGGCTACGCAAAGTGGGCAGGTACCGATCTAGCTAACATAATCTCAACTTCAGGCGACTACTAACGGGAGCTAAGGATATCATTGACTGACATAAGTGGGATCACTTGCAGTGTGTCCGCCCTTGACGCGTACATTTGTTTTCCAACCCAGTTGAGACAACTTCTACATATGACGTAAGCGTTCGCAGCAAACGAACACACAAACAGAACCCTCTGGATTCAAAGGCGTGTCGAGCCGGCAAAATATACCCAGTTAGCTAAAATGCTAGCACTTCTGAGTATAAATTAAAAAGTGAATAGGATCACAGAATGGCATTTTTCTTATTGTTTAGTTTTGGGTTATGCAATACTCAAGTTTTATTCAGTGCAAATGGTTTTAGCTTTATACATTTAAGATATGTTGAGGTCTTTGTTTGCAAGTTATGCTGTTTGCTATCTGCAAAAGTAAAAATTAAACTGCCAGTATTCTGACATTCTATCCTACGTCATATTGTCCTACCTCATCATAATATGCATGCGTACATCTGTATTGCGTAATTTTTGTCGTTCTTAAGACGCCCGTCATTTTGTCCTACCCTGATTTGGATTTCTACCATGTTTGGATTTCTTGTTAGTACTGTTATTGCATGTTTTTGACTAATTTACAGGGATTCTTGTCGTTTTACTTGTAGAATTGAATTCGGTAAATTATATTTTATAGGTTGTCATTCAATATTTGTATTTTTAATTATTATTTATCCTACATGTAAACCTTTCAAAACATTCACAACAATGAAATGATCGTTGCAGTGTGTGCCAAAATTGTATAGGCCTATGCCTTAAATTAATAAAATTAAATCTATTGTACTGCAGAAAAAATGTTCACGGATGCTGTAATTGGCCTGTTACAGATTGGTAGCAAACGCTTCTTAGCCTGTTAGCACAATATGACATGTATATTTAGTCCCTTCAAATAATACATTTCTTAATTTCAGCCTGGTAGCACAAAACTAATGGTTTTCAGTCGTCAAACTATACTACAACTGCTTCGGCCTGGCATATATTCAGTTTATTGCTATGGTGGGATAATCTGACAAGGTAGGACAGATGGACAGACTATGAATTTGTCTCAATTCAGGGGCCGCATCCTTCAAAGCTTGCAGCCTACGAAAGTGTGGCCTTCGTAGTCTACGGAGTCCACACCTTAGTAGACCACAAACGTTTAGAAATGAAACGGTCTAGCCTCATGAAGCAAATCCTGTTGCCTACCAACTTTGTTAGCTGCCGGTATTGACGTCAGAGATACTGTACCTGCTGGCCCCCTGCCGGCCCTGAGGTACCCCCCCCCCCCCCCCCCCCCGTTGGCTTGCAGGGGGTTTGGCGTGATCGGTTAGTGGGGACACTGCTTTGGCGAGTTGGGACAGTTTTGGGCTCATCAGTCATTCGTAATTGTCTGAAATCGCATCTCCAAGACACTTCTCTAATTTTCTGATTCTTGTTCCTCTTAAGAGTCATAGATCTTCTGCATAGAATATAGCTCTGTTCGACAAATGGCAGCTTTGTATCGGATTTCCTGAGTTGATATTTTTACCTTGGGCCAGGTCCAAAATGTCTCTGCCGATTAAGGCTAAATTCACTTCAATGAAAATGGAATTGACAGCAATATAGCCTGTTGCAGTTAAGGTAATGTGTCCTATAGCTGTTGCTATGTCAGGCACGGCTCTGGCCGCAGCCCCCTGGTTAGTATTCATTGTCACATCATAAAGTGCTGTAATGTTGACAGCAAGATTACGTAAATTGTTAATTACATTATAAGATACATCATTGATATTACTTTCATTTTCATCTCCATGATTTTCTTCTTCATGCGACTCTTTTTTTTAGCATAATAAAGGTGAACATTCATTTCTTCCATTAAGTGTGAAATTTTAAGTGAAATTTTAATTTAAGTCCTAAATCCTTTTAAATCCTAAATCCTTTGCTATTTCTGTATAACTGGTCAGCATTACTTTCTAATTAATCTAAACTGCATGATTTTGGCCTTCTGTTAGAAAAACTCCTTAAATTGAGACATGGGTCTCCTGGAAGTCGAACAGAAACGTCATTCTCTTCACAAGTCCTTGTCCATTCGGGGAAAAAGAGCAGTCATAAGGAATAATATGTTAATTTTACAGTACATTTTATTATGCTGTCATACAGAAAACCATGTGTGTGTATATATATATATATATATATATATATATATAGTATATACTTACAAATTGTGAAAAAATGACAATGAGAGAATGTTGCGAGTTATGAAAACAATTACCTGAGGTTAGTAATCTTATTGATGTCAGACAGTGTCAGCAAATGTTCCTCACATAAATCTGCAAGCTGAGCATTTTTTTCCTTGATTTATCAAACTGTAAATGAAAAGATATTTTTATTTAACCTTCAACCATTTTTGAAATAATACAATAATAGCAAAAATACTGAATGTGAATGTACATTTCTTTCACACCTTTGATCCTTTTGGAGATATTCTTGGTCATGTCAATGTATGGTATGTCTCCAACATTAACACCATTACTTCCATGTTGTCCAGGTTTGGATGGAATAAAGTGTCATTATCAAATTTGAAGACAAGGAGGTCTGAACAGACCCTCCTTGCACCAATGCAAGCTCGCCCAAGCCTCTCTTAGAGCCTTCTAACACCACAGCATGCTACGTCTCATACTTATCACACTTCGGGAAAATGCACTTTTGTCTGTTTTAATATTGCAAACAAATCGGTGGTACGCGCCATGTCTCACGACAGGAGCGCGGGGCCAACGTGCCAGGCCACGGCCACAAATTTGACGTCATTGTTGGTGTGCGTCACACGGGCCGTTGCGACTCCGTCAAGTTTAAACTAGGCTTTAGTATTTAGGCAGGCAAAGGTTAGTCATATTAGTCAAGAATACAGTTAAACCCATGTCTTGCTATTAATCCCACTAGATCTAGGTATGTTTATAGAATGAATCATTGTTTCCAATGGGTTGCTACCATTTTAAAGGGATTTCAACTACTTATGTCTAAAATTTCCAGCATTACAGAAAATTGTTTAGGTTAGAAACTGCCCTTCCCAGTGTCTCAGTCATCTCTACTCCTCTCCTTACCACAGTCATAAGATGAAGCCCCTCCCACTACAGTCATGTGACATTTCATGAGTTACTTAACAGTTAGCTGGTGAGAAATGGGAATCTGTGAAATAATGCTTATTTCAAAACATTTACACTCAATTTGTGTTCTAATTCTGGTGCATAAACAAGACATGGCACTTACGCATTTTGGGGCTTCACATTAATCTCATGTGCACGCAGTCAACGCGCCCAGGTCCGTCCGCGTGACCGACCAGCGCAGGAGTATATGATCAAGCGACACCGTATCTGACGCCGTAGGCTACACGAAAGCTTGATGCAGAAGCATAAATGGGCCTTAACACTGGGTATCTCCAAGATGCCAAACCTTGGACGTCTTCTACTGATGTCCTTGCTTTATTCATCTCCATTATTAGTCCTTTATAATTAATATTAGCAGGTGCTGGTTGAGTGACGGTCTACAGCTGTCTGCTAGTGTTCTTATTGGAGTAGAGTAATCACTGCAAGGTGATGTCATGAGTGCTCTGCGGTCTGTGGTACACGTACACACACACACGCACACGCACACACACACAGACACACGCACACACATGCACACACACACACACACACACTCTCAGTCACACACAGGAAATTGGATAGAGTGTGGCTAATCATTGCATTAGTGCAGTGTAATCAAGCTAAGCCCAAGGGACAAAACACACCTTGTCTTTTCACTTTACAGATGTTGTCCTCTTTTAATGTAATGGTTCATCAGCTTGTGCTGTAATGTTAAGTGATTATTGTTAAAGTAAAAGGAATGTGGGCTTGTGTCAGTGTGAATTAGAAGGGAGAAATTAGTTAAAGGGGTCAGGGAATTTGTACAGAGTCAATATCCAGTAATCAAAACACATTTAAGATAGAGTTACTTTTCATTCCATTTCCGTCCATTCATTTTATACTGGATTAAAATTCAAACAAAATAATGTTTCTGTAACGCTGACCATTCTAAATACAAATGGAAGGTTATGCAACAATTGGATATAACATTGTAAATAATGATTCATTCTGTAAACCGATAGATAGACCTATAAGGATAATTTGCAAGATTATTAAAGAGGCTTTGTATTGAGTATTTAAACACTAGACACTACACAATTATACAGATAATGTAAGTATTTTAAATATGAGTCATGTATTGTGCTACCATTGTGAGTGCATATTAGGATATCCTCCAGAATAAGGCCGTTTAGCATTTTCTAATACAGTATGTCCGTTTGTATAGCTTACAGTAGGAGCAGGTACTGTAGAGCAACACTGAGCCATATATTAAAGGCAGTTAACAATATACAAGGTCCAGAACATAGTAACAGTAAACCTTTTTTTGTTCACAATAAAGGTAAAAAACATGTTGTAGGCCTGCTACATCACACTTTAGCATGGGCCCAAACTACGCCGGAAGCTGCTGGCCACCAGAAGCCTAAAGGTCTTTCTTCTCGTCTCTTTGAAGAGCTCCTGGCAAGGCTTTCAAAGCCTCCCTGTCTCTACATTGGCTCCTAAAATAAAGTGTGGTAAATGTGACACAGCTGGCCAGCTGAGTGGGAACAGGCCAGGGTCGTTACTCACTACAAGAAATTATTGTACAGTATTTTTACTTTGTATGTTTTAGTGGTGTACTTGCCAGGTTATTGAGTACTTTCACTTTGCATTTAATTTAAGGCTGTTAAAGTAAACCTTGATTGATTACTACAGGCCTGATCACATGTATTAATCCCATATACTACAGTGAAATGCAGCATGTTTATAAATTGGCTTCGGTTGTTGATGTGATGGACCTAAAACATACAGAGGTGTAATTGTTTTGTTGTTGTGAAAATAAGACTCAAGCTGTAATAGCCATTCCAGTCAAAGGCTTACACTAACAATGGTCGCTGTGTTTCCATAAACTTGAGGCTCTCAAGGTGAACAGTGGTAAATCCAGTTTTCACTGTTTAGAACCTCAGACGTTGTTACAGACCTTTCAGATCACAAGGGTACATTCATAGCCACACCTGCCTTGTCACGTTGTCATGCCAACTATTGGGATATTTATATGTTGACCGTTCACCACTGCTTATTTGTCACTGTTAATGCAACATGTTCAGTTTTTTAAACATATTTTAAAGCACTTGTAGAGCTTATGTTTTCTTACTCCCTTGATAATGCCCAGATATTGCCTGTTGATTATTTACGGTTGATGAGGACCTGGTACTATCCATATGGTGTGTACTGTTAGTCTGCTCTCCCGTCGGGGCGAGACTCTAAAATGGGTTACTTTAACATTATTGCTCAATTTCTCAAACTCACATGACTCTTATTACTATCCACAGAGAGACAAAGAGAGGAGGAACTTAAGAAAGAGAGACAAGTCACACATCATTTCAGGATCACTGTCAAACAGATGGAGAGTGTTGAAAGTGCATTTTTTTTGGGTACCCCAATAGGCGCCAGTCTTCTGTGTGTAGGCTCTGTCAGTGTCACCTGGTGCTATAAGCCCTATTGCTATGATGAAGTCAGGACCGTACCTCATTAGAATGCAGTATCTGCAGCTAGCTAGATGGCTTTCAGTGCCAACACAGCTTGAGAAACACTTACACATATGAAAGCCTCCCACAGCCCCTCTTAGCTCATTCAACTAAATGTTGTAAGAACGACCCCTTTGTGGTGCGCCTGGCTGCAACGAGCATGCTCCCAGACCCTCCCGCCTCATACCCCACATAATAGTCTGTCTTACGCTCCAGTTATGGAACCATATAGTGCTACTGCAAAAACCAGAATTCAAAGCCATATGACAGTGCCTTGGCTGGCAAAGAGGGCAATAGCCGGATTTGTAGTTAAATGTAGTCCTATTAAAGCAGCTATTTCTTGACCATGCATAAAACTGAGTGGGTTAGGGGAAATCCCCTGAGCTGTTGCAATTGGTAGTAATTTGTGTATCCAGCGCGGTAATTGGAAAATGCGAGACGAGAATTTACACTGCTTGGGTTGAATTGAGGTAGAATGCCCTTCAAATTGAAGAGTCAAACGTGAACATACCCTCGTGGACCATTACTGGTTGGTTTCTAAACCAGTTCATAAGCTTTGCCAAGAACCAGGTCACAGTACCGTGGTGTAATGTATGTGAAAGGTGTCATATGTTTCTCTCTGAGCTATACAATACATTCTTATTATACTTCACCATTCTAAAGCTCTATGGCTATTGTGTAACACAAGGAGTTCTACTGATCTTCTCGGGTGATATAATTCTATAGGATCTGACCTGGAACCTGCAGGCAGGACTTGGGACCTTCAGTGCAAAGTGTCTGTTCAATGCATAAGACCTTTGCACTCAATACTATTGAATTGGCTATATGCTTGACCACTTTATTGGCTAGTGTGGCTGCAGTTCCATTAGTGGGATGATCCCAGTGAGTCATACAAAGGCTGAGGACAATGCCTTGCTTATATATATAATCTCATAACTCCTTCTATGAGATAGTCCTTGGTGTTGCTTGGTGCTTGTATCGTTGTTATGTAAATACACCATAGCATAGAGTTTATAATGGACAATGCACTTCCTCAGGGACCTTATTTAAATGAGGGATGGAGGCAACAGTGTTTCTTTTTATTTTATGACACACACTGTTAAACAGCTTAACATCATCTCTGTGTGCCCTTTCCCTGGCCCCGGCAGGCTTACGTTTAGCTGGAAAATACCGTCAGGAAAGACAAAAACCTCCTCTTGGCCAATGATTGCAGTCTTTTGAGTTCCATGTGTTCTCTGGAGAAGCTATGGTTGTATGATTGTATAGTTGTTTTTTTTACCAAATATTTCCTCTTATGGCATCTTATGTTGCTTTTACAAGCGCTGAAGAGACTGGCTTTCCACATCACCAGGAATCAAGCCGAGGTTTCACACAAGGTAGGTATTGTGTTTTACAGTGAACCTATACTTGAGTCGTTCATATAGAAAGGTGTGTCTTATTTGTGTCTGCTGACATACGGCTTGTACTGTAGAAACATAAATGATTGAGGACACTGCCTTATATGAAAGGAGCTGCTTAGCCTTATAAAGCCAACAGTGACCTTGTTTCCTGTGTCTTTTTGTAGCAGTGGTTCCTGCTGTGCACCTGTCAGTAACTATAGTGGAAAACAGCCTGCTCCCATAACTATTGTTCTGGGCAGGTGTTTTTCTGTCTCCTTCATCACTCATATGAACAATCTGCATTGCCACCACTGTAGCGTGGAAATCCATAGGGAGGGAGAGTTAATTAAAAACACGACGGCAACCGTGAGCACCTGACCGACCCCGTAGTTTTGTTCTCTGCCACGTCGGCTCTGGAAACACATCTGGACAGCCAAGTCACGGGTGCGTGTTTTTCAATATGGAGAAAAACAATGGAGAGGGAGATATTGAGCATAGACCACCTGTGAAGGCCATTTGAAAGAGGAACACCCCCCCCCCCCCCCCCACACACACACGCACACACACACCATCCATCCACAAACACAATAAACACAATCCTCTCACGTCACTTTGTGTCAGGGGGTTCTCTTCCTGTTGTGTGAGGCTTGTTTTCATTCAAGCCTCCTGACTGTATTCTGCATGAGAGACATCCGGACGTGTGCTTTGGAAAATGACATTAGATAACTGACCCTTTTGGCCAACCACAAATATCATGTATTTGAGTTATTATGAGATGCTAAAGATGTCGCTATAGCTGCCGTGCAAGAGTGTGCATCTAGTTAGTTTTTACTCCCGTGATTGGAGGATGAGGTGCTCTTCCTTGTCTGAGTGGACTTGCTGACACTTCTCACCACTGGAGCCACTGTGACAATACCAGCACGCCTCTCCATTTCTCCTTTCCCCCTTTCACTCCTTGCTGTCTCCCCTTATTGGCTTCCCACCTCTCCTCTGCTCTTCAACTCCCACACTGTAATGTGTTTGGCCTAGAGCAGCGAGAGAGGGAGAGGGGGGCTACCACTTGATACGTTTATTATCTGAAAGCTGAGAGTGTGGTGCCAGCTTACAACGTTCCTCTGGAGTGCTTACCTTTGACTTCAGCAGAGTATCGGGTTAGCCTGGGAGTGTCACAGATTTGGGTCTGCCCCAGGGGCAGGGGTGCGATGGGGAGGAGACGGTTGTCTAAAAGGGCAGCCGGGTTTCAATTTGCAGGAGGGTTTGTGTTTTATATTTTGCCTCATCGGGAACCCCGGTGGGAGTGCCAGTTGGAACCCACAGGGAAGCCTTGTTTTAACGGCCCTCATTCGTTAGCACAAAACCCTGATCAATGCCACTGTACGCTGTTTAGATACACAATACCTATCAGAGCTCCACTCATTTCCAGTCCAGGCTGAAAAACAGAAGCTCATCTTATGTCACTATTATAGTGAAGGGAGGATTAACAGTGGAAGGACTTCTCTTGACAAGAAGTTCACAACTACAGTATTGGCAGGGTTATGGTGGGGCTGGAAGTGGTTACCATGACAAGGTTTATACTGAGGCAGTGTTGACCTCGGCACACAATGTGCTGGTCCAGCACTGGGTAAACTGAGCAGGGCTCACCTGGCACCTATCACCTTTTATGCAGTGACCAGTAAGTATATGTTTTCACAAGATGGCTGCCCGGTGTAGCCGGGGCCAACTCTAGTCTCGGTTGGCCACCCACTTTGAAGCCAGGCTGTGAAATGTTAGACAGCCTTTGTTTGCTGTCACCCCCTTAACACTGCCGGTGTGGGCCCTACATCCTGAAGGCTATGGCCAATATGAGACTATAAGGACCCCCTTCACGACCCTTGCTCCACAAACCCGCAAATAAGTCCCTCCCACCTCCCCTCTTCTTCTACTCAACCCCACTCTCCGCGAGTGGGAGTCGAGGTTGAGGAGAACGACCTACAGTGCTGTGAGATTGTATAAACAGATGTTTCCAAAAGAAAATAATTGACCACTTTCTGAGATGGCGTACAGATGAGAATATGAGATGGAAATTAATGTACGAATGGATGCGCATATTTGTCTACAAGTATTTATGTGTATGTGTGCGGTACGTGTTGGGATTATTTATACGTGGTTTGTGTTTCCTCAAGCTAGATGATGCTCCTGGCACAGGTGGATGGACCCTCTCCCCCTGCCTCAGAACATTGGCTTTGTCTATGGACCCTGTTGTGGTGTCATTTTTCAATCAGGGGTTTTATGAGTATCTGCCTCCTGTGGTAGACGTTCTAGCTCCTCACATCAGTCACAGGTGACTCTCTCCTGACCAGCAGAGGTCTGTGGAACACCACACGTTGCCTTGCCCTCCATCTCTCTTTCCCATGCTTTCACTGGAGAGATTCCTCACCTTCAAAGCAGCAGCGTGTTTGCTTTCCGACGCAACTCCCCACGCTGTTAATGAACGGACAGATAGGCCTAAAGGTCGGAGCAAAGCTCCCATTCCCACGCTATAGGGTATGTTGAACTTTGTCCACAGATGACAAAAGCTTAATGGATAGAGATGATGCTGCCGCAATTGGACGCCTCACGTATACTCCAGGGTTGTATGAATGGAAAACACACAAGGTTGCCTCATTCAGCATTCTGTGCAAGACCCTGCAGTATACAGGCTACATTCTAAAGTTACTGGTATTTCCCTGCTCATGCACTGTGGAGAATTGGGAGGAAATCTTATTATTGGCATCATGAAATAAGATACCACCAGGTACTTTGGCAGACTTGGTATGGGCTGTGGTGGACCCATGCCTTCCCTTGGTGCATGTTTAACATCTGTCTCTGAAATGCCTGTGGATGTGCCTTGTGCAGGCGTGTCCTCACAGCGGCCAGATGGTTAAGGCTTCTCCCCCGGGATAAATGAGCAACCTTCCGACTGCACGGGCCAGCAGATGTACGGAGCAGCAAACGCTCCGCGGTGTTCATTCATCATTGTAGGGTTGCCTTTATGCTAGCCTTGAAATAGAGCCAGGTCACGTATCTCTGCATGTGATGAGAAATGTGTCGCGCCTCATCATTTGATATACAGGGCTAATGTACATTATGTAATATAATAGCAGGGATTCATACAATACAGTATGCTTTCTGCATTTATCACATTTGTGTAGGCATGTATAAAGTTCCTAACCTTCACATAGCGAGCTATCATTATTTTCCTTGACTGGAAACTCAATGTACTGTCCTCTGAGCTTTCTCGACCAACCTTTCCATCTATCCATCCATCACCTCCATCTCTTTCAATTAGGGCTGCGATCCACTCCCATCACTTTCCACGGGGTCTTTTTACAAGGCAGCCCTGCTAAACCTCATTGGTCTGGCTGGACACTAGATTGACGTAATACTGTACCTGCAGGAACAGCTCTGATGTTAAACACATGCAGATTGAACATGAGTCTATTGAGATATCTGAAGCACGTCCGGGAATCGAGTGTTGACACACACAAGCCTAAACAGAGGAACTTGTGCATTCTTGGCTTACACCCAGTTCATCAATCGCTACGATGTATGCACATCATATTGCTGTATGACAGTTGAATGGAGAGAGGAGAAATGACATACAGTACAGTACATATAGGTCAGAGCCTAAACTAAACTTATACTTTTTTATTTTTTTTATATTTATAGGTAAAATCATAATTATGTTTTTTAGCATGTGACAAATATTGTTTGATTATTATTACTATTATATAATATTAACAAGCGGGCACTGATGTCCTCAACTAAACCACCAGTTCTGTATTTTCTGTAGTGCTCTGTACAGATTTCCTACCATTTACGTCAGTGTCATTTGTGATATAAGTATCTGGGGTTATGTGTACTGTGCAGGTATTGTAGTCATCACTTATGGAAGCATTTCAAAGCAAATCTAAAAAACTCTCTGACTATCTTGATAAATGGCAACAGAAGCAATATCGATAATAATACACAATAATTCCAAATGCGTTCAGGTCCCAATGATTGCAATCCACACTGCAGGTAAATAAATTACATTCACCTTTACCTAACCTATTGATTGTTTCTTTTTTGTTACATTTTATCTTTTAGTTAGAATCATTGATCTATTGATAAGATCTGTTCATGTGACAGGAAACGATACATGACTTCTATATTTATTCTTGTCAATCTAGTTGATAGATTATATAGGTCCTCTGTGTGTGCGTGTGTATGTGTGTGTGCATGTACACATGCGTGACCATGGGTGATTGTGCACAGATATCTTTTTCACATGTGCCTTTGTGTTGCTATGCTCAGGCAAGCTGAGGATTTGTGTGAGTGTTCCCTTCTGATCTCAGGGTCTTTGATGTGAGGGTCTGCACTGTGTCTGCAACCCTACTTGGTCTGTCTAGGTCTCCACCAGCACTAGAGCAGACCTGTAAGAGACCATGTGTGTGTGAGTGTCTGATCTGTGTCAGCACGCAAGCCTTTTCCACGCAAATCACCAGCATGCTGGTGATAACATGGGCTGCTCAACAGAAGAACACCAGGCTTCTTCTCTTATTCATATCGTAGCTATGAGATGCTAAGATTTAGTACAAGAATGTTAAAGCTATAGTTAGCTAACCTGTCATGCCAGATGAATTGTTAGTCTCAACTCCATCTGGGGAGCCATACATTGAAACTGTTTGTAAAGGTACTTGGCAGTTGATTGGATGAACCATCTGGTCATTTTCGCTGTCAGCACACCTAAACCACTAACCTCGCGAGACCACCCTGATCTCGGGAGCTTCAGTTTAATTTAGCCGTGAGAATCAGTCTGGAAAGCCTCAGAATCATTTTGAATGTGTCCGAGTAGCAACGGAAATTTCTAATCAGCGTCGTGTTGATAGCTACACTGGCCTGGTTTTCCAATCAGCGTCGTGCTTATAGCTATATGGGCGTGGTTTAGGTGTGCCGACCATGGTGCCGACAGTGAAAACGACCAGATGGTTCATCCAATCAACTGCCAAGTATTTTTTTGAAAGTACAGCCATTCACAAACCGTTTCAATGCACGGCTTCCCAGATGGACTTGTTACAACAATTCCTCTGGCATGTCAGGTTACTAAACCACACCTGTATTTAGAAAGGTATCTATCAACACGACGCTGATTGGTAAGTTCAGTTGCTACTCAGACACATTCTAAATTATTCCTAGGCTTTTAATTCTGATTCTCATGGCAAAATTAAACTGAAGCTCGCAAGATCAGGATGGTCTCGCTAGGCTAATAGTTAGCGATTGTAAGATAGTAACATTTTTGTCAAATTCACCAAATATTTTCTTGCATTTTGCTATCGTACCATTTTCTGTGTGTGCTGAAAAAGTAATCCGGTACTTCTACACAGCTGTGGTTCCGAAAATAAGAACATAAACAAAGTGGGAACACCACTCAAAACAACAATGCCCTTGGCTTCACAATGCATTTCCAATGTGCAGGGCATAGCTTCTGAGGGAGCACCCTATGGCAGTGAAGGGAGAAGTGTTTTTGTTTTGATCCGAGAATGACTGACTGACTCAACCTTTAATGGGTAAATATTATTTTTTATTGGTTTTCTGAAAGCTGCGAGTTTTACAATATTGCTGTAATGATGTACTGTATATAGTAGATATGACCTGTTAATATCTCCAACGTAAAGGCACACCTTTTAATTAATTGATTGCACCAAAAGAGTGTCCTGTTTAATCCAGAGCCATATATTGATTATTATTTCTCACATATGTAGTGCAAATGATGTGAAGTGTGAAGCTTGTGAAATAATATAATTATATATAATAATATAATAATTATAATTATATAATAATATAATAATTATAATATAATATTTGTTTTATCACCGTAACTTTGTTAAAAATAGATTTACATACAGGCAAATGGACATTCCCAGGCTGCTTATACGACCTATCAGCTTCTCTTCCTGTTTAAGTCTGTCTCCTCACCGCCCGCCCCCTTCATATGGAACTCATTTGTCTCCCGTGTGGGCAAACCATTTGAACGTGTGTTGTGATACATTGTACACATCAGCTAGCAAGCTAATCAATAAGTGAGCCTGTTGAACATCTAGTGGTACATTAATCGGTTAAGCAGGCATCCTGGCGGTTATCTAATCAGCCAGTTAGCTGGATAGACACAATCAGCCCTGCGCTGGCTAAGGATATGGGATGTAATGGGATCTTTTCAGGCAATGTGGTCTGTGTATTGTCATTAGTGTCAGCCAGACGAGGGAGGGCCAATGCTTGCCCTTTGTGACCCCGTGGTGGGTATATAGAAACTGTGCTCTTTATCTGGGCTAATATTAAGACATTGGGTGTTGAAGATGTACAGACAGTGAGAGGACAGGGGTTTGAGCAATTGAAACTGACGTAGAGAGAGAGAGAGAGAGAGAGAGAGAGAGAGAAGGAGAGGGAATATTTTTGCCGTTGGAGCTCTTGTTATTTTAACCCAGATTACTGAAATATGGCTGCCATGTGGACCTTCGCCACAAGTGTGGCCCTCGTGTCAGCCTAGCCAATCAGTGACGGCAGAGCGTCCATGGGTGGGGCTAGGGGCGGGGGTGTATGAAACAGTCTGGTCTGAGTGAGGCATCAAGCGTATGAGCAGAGGAGGGTCAGAGCACATAAGCAACATCTCCAATGCAGCTGGACTTAACACAGACCACTGGACAGGTTAGCACTCTTTTTCCTATACGTATTTACACTGGTCAGCTCTAGTTCAAAGAGAACCCAAGAAGTTATTTAAGAAATGGCAGCTGGTCTCCCAACAGACTGATGTAATCGGATGTGAATATGTTCTCCCTGTGATGATCAATCATAAACTTCAAGGACTTTGTGAAGGACGGTTTTCCACAATGCTATGTGGCTGCACGGTAGTGGTTTAAATCACAGGCTTCTTCGCTGTAGAAAGCTGGACAGTGTCCTCCTTTGTTGATACCGTGTCAGTCTCAGTCGTCAATCTCCTCATTGTCTACAAATATGACTTATAAGACCATTATCTACACAGCAGCATGCATGTGGACACACTATACAGTAGCCTACAGTATGTGTGACCCAACCCGCTCCCCATACCCACCTTTCCCACCACCCCTTAACAACTGGTTTCCCTCGCGATGCATACTCAAGCCGTGGTATTTTGGTAGATATGTAAATGACTTGCGTTTAAGGCTACGTGGAAAGGCCTTCCCTGATGTTTTGTTGCTTTGATAATTGCAGACTTCAATCCAGGACGGTTGACTCAATAGGGGTTTACGTGCATTTGTGTTTACATGCGTCTAAATAGTGTTTTATGGTGCTGCTGACTCTATGGCCTAAATGTTTAGAGGGCCTCAATAATCCAACTGAAATCTGGTAAATATTGGTCTTCCATTGATCTTTTGTTGTTATTTACAAATGTCTAAATATCAGAGGGGATAAGTGCATAGTTGTATTAGATGCTTATTTTAGAGCAAACTCTCTACTTTAAGGTCACCACTTTGAAGCCCATGGTCTACCTCAAGAAAGAGACCATTCACTTTTCATTACTGATGTAAAGGGGATGATGTCAGCGCCTTAAAGCTCAGGGTCATCAGTTCACACTTTAGCTGCTTGTGCAGGTGGCGGTTCATCTTAAGTGTGTGTGTGCGTTGGTGTGTGACTGTTGGCAGGGTTGGATAGGTTGGGGTTGGGGGGTTGGGGGTGGCGCATGAACTCTAGAGTGTAGCCATGTAATCTGAGACTTAAATAATCTTTTGGGTTGAGAAAGAGGATAATGGACATCGTAAATCCAGCGCTAGCTTCACAGCTTTATAGACTGGCCTGTTCTTCTTAGTCCTGGGAAACTCTCTGCTCCCTTGGAGCACTGTCTGATCAGGGGACATTGAACAGAGGCAGTGTCTAAATGTATTCTTCTGTTTGAAGAAAGGACAACTGACGTACATTTTTGTAGCAGATAAATATGTCTGGTTATATATGTGATTATATTTATATGTAGCAGGTCCAGATTAATACTGTTTTGCCATCATGCAGCTCTAACATCACGCATGCACATAGCAATCAGGCCCCATATCATGTTTTGGTTGGAGGCCAAAATATGCTGGTCTTCAAAGCAGATCACCCAGTAGGCCTATATTCCCAGATGGTTCAGATTGTACCCAGTCCAAAGTGGTTTTCAACAGTAATTCTGTTGATAATAGATGAGTCGTTACAACTGACTGGCAAATGTTTGACCCCAGCTTTACTGGCTGCCTTTATGAGTGGACAGCGCCTTGTGGCTTATACAAAGGAAACGTCAAAGATCATGTTTAGAAAGGGATTTTTAGATTGTGGCCCTCAAGAGGTGGTCAATGGCCTTTATATATGGGGGTCAAAATAGTCTCTGTGTGTGTGTGTGTGTGTGTGTGTGTGTGTGTATGTGCATCTGTCATTGCATCTGTGAATCTTGAGTCAGACACTGGTGATTCATCAAATTAATTTTGGTCCACAGACAGCTGTGTGTGTCTCACTACGTGATCTCACCCTTTTTTAACAGTCCACAGTGTAGTCTACTTTTCCTCTCTCTCTCTCTCTCTCTCTATCTCTCTCTCTCTCTCTCTCTCTCTTCTGGCAGAGAGGAAAAACAAGTCCTCTATTTCTGATCTCTCGACAGGCTGAGAAGGATCAACGTTTGTGTAACACCCTTACTCATTCACAGCAACAGCCGTGTAGCACACACTTGACTCATTCTACGCGCACACACTCAAACACACACATACTGTCCTGCTCACAGAGATGTCACCTCACTAAGACCGCAAACTAACCGCCCAAGGTTTTTTTTTTTTGGGCCGAGGGGCCAAATGATGGAAGTCTTGGAGTGTGTCAACACATTGGCCTTCAGCTTGCCCTGTTTGCACTGGGAAATGGTAGCAGACTCCAGAGAGAGAGAGAGAGAGAGTGAGAGAGAGAGAGAGAGAGAGACTGTCGTCTTGCATCGTCCGCATAGAGCTTTGTTTATTACATGAACGCACTATAAAGCATCTTCTAGTTTTCACTGGGCGTTGACTTTATAAGATATAATGCCTGTCCTCCCCAACTATGTTAATGTATTCTAGTGATAAACCCTTGAACTCCTGATTTATTGTGACTGTGTTGGTGAGAATGGCTTTACTCTTATTTCCGGATTTCCAGAAAATGCTTACAAAATGTAAGCAAAAGTCGACATTAGATTCTGTTTTTTTGATAATTCCCAAAATACCAGTAGTGTGCTATTTTGTTTTGCTTTGCTTTGTAAACTGTAAAAAATGGTAGAGAGAGAGAAAATGTGAATTGTCTGGATCGCCCAGTTTTACTATATAGTATAAGACATGACCTAATGTTGTAGCCTACTGGTCTAGCTGTGTTTTGTGTGTATTTTCTAGCCTATGATCTCATTGCCAGTAAACTGCAATCTGTGGCTTTTGTTGTCCCAACAGCTCTTTGTTTTTTATTTTGTTATTTTGGAATATATGCCTCTCTCATGCTACTTCCATATTGGTTACAGTGTGGGGAATAATTATAAAGACCATAACATTTGTATGTTGGTCTTAAAGGTGAAGGAGAGGTGACTTTTTCTCTAATTCAGCCAATGTCTACCCATTAGCTGCCCGTCCTGTGTGCTTGCTGAGAAAAGTGTTTAACTGTCACAGTACTGCACATCTGTTATACTTCCCTTATGTCTATAAACCCAAATTGATCTCAATAACTCCCAGGATTAAACAGTTATTTTGAAGACGCTAAATGGGGAATACTGGAAAACAAATTGTGGGGGAATCTACTAATTTACACCATGTTGCAACAGATAGTCACAGAAAACGGGGAATTCTACTTTCAGTTGAGAGCGGGAAACGCGATTAGTCACGTGGCTGAAGATATTGGACCGTTGTTGAACTCCCATGACTTAGTTTTACCAGTGAGACGAGGCAGGCAGGATGCTGCAGATGTTATCAGTAGCCCTGTGACAGTTAGGCAGCTGTTTAAGCAGTGTTTGGGATATCGACTTCTTGCTGACCCCAGGGCAATGCTGTGGGCTAAGGCTTGTTTTTCTGCCTACACCAGACCTAAAGCCTCAGACCACCCCCTCAGTCAAGCTTTTAAGTCTTCTCCATAGCAGCAGTCTCACACAGTGTATGCAGAACACACAGACAAAGTCATAGCACTGACCTGTCAATCATACGGTTCCAAGGGGAGAGCAGCGTGGAGATCTTTGAAATAAACACACAAGGCGAGAGGCCCATTAGACATACTCCTAAAGATCATCGATCTATCCTCCCTTCCTCCTCCGTTTACTCCTCTACGATGACTTTATTCTCTGGACATGGAGGTCGGGAGTTGTAACTGTCTGTTACTTTTACACTATTTTTTATAACAGGCTAGTTATTTTAAGTTGTTTTAAGTCTTGTCTATTTGACTCTGACTTGATAGTCAAATCCCTTTATTCCCACATATACAATATGTTGTTTTTGTTGGACGCGCTGTAAATCAGCGCTGAAACAGAATTGTGAGGGAATCTTACTTGTTAGGTACAGTATGCACGGAAGAAACTCCCTAACTCTCTTGCTTCTTATCTTTTATCTTGTAGGTGTGTTTGTTGTGACGCCAGCGGGCTGGCTCAGGAAACGCCTCTTCAATACAATGTAGAGATCAAACCCATCGCAGCAACGTTCAGACCAAAACAAAAGTCCAAAAGGGAGGGAAAAAAATAACAAACCAGAAGAACAAATCCACATTTGGCAGAAACTCGAAGACCGGTAGAGGAAGACAACCAGCAAACATCTCCAGAGCAACACCATCAGGAAGATAAGAAGTGAACGAGTGGAAAGTCAAAGTGAATGCAAGAAAGGGAGACGAGACAGACTGTGAATCATTGACTCAAGCCTTTCCCGTAACACCTATTTGTTTCCGCACTCCCTCAGCTGACAGGAGAAATTTCCATATCTGTAGCTATCTCTCCGGAGGACCTCCAGACCTCTCCGAGATAACGCTCTCATTGTTAACAACAACAATAACGGCTGAATATCGCTAGCGTAAATCTGTCGCCAGCGGCCGTCAGTCTGCATCAGTATGTGCCATGTGATCGTGACCTGCCGCTCTATGTTGTGGACCCTGTTGAGCATCGTGGCTGCCTTCGGCGAGCTCATCGCCTTCATGAGCACCGACTGGCTGGTGGGCTTTCCCCGCACCCCTGACGCCGTCCTGGGCACCCACGGGGTCGCCGCGGCAGCTGCAGCCTCCGCCGGCGAGGCCTACCGGCCCACCCTGGGCATCTACGGCCGCTGCATTAAGCTGCCCCACCTGCGTCGAGGCGTGCTGTGCGGACCGTACGCGGTGCACTTCGGGGAGATCGCCAGCGGGTTCTGGCAGGCCACGTCCATCTTCCTGGCCGCCGGCATCCTGCTGCTGTGTGCAGTGGCCTTCATCTCAGTCTTCACCATGTGCTTCCAGAGCATCATGAAGAAGAGCATCTTCAACGTGTGCGGGCTGCTGCAGGGTATCGCAGGTAAGGCTGGCGCATGAATGCACGCATTCTTATCACACAGCCACGCATTAAAGGTACAGTAAGTGATTGTGTGCTAATGCACTTAACACACAGCCACGCATTAAAGGTACATTAAGTGATTGTGTGCTAATACACTTAACACACAGCCACGCATTAAAGGTACAGTAAGATATTGTGTGCTAATACACTTAACACACAGCCACGCATTAAAGGTACAGTAAGATATTGTGTGCTAATACACTTAACACACATTAAAGGTACAGTAAGTGATTGTGTGCTAATACACTTAACACACAGCCACGCATTAAAGGTACAGTAAGTGATTGTGTGCTAATACACTTAACACACAGCTACACATTAAAGGTACAGTAAGATATTGTTTGCTAATACACTTAACACACAGCCACGCATTAAAGGTACAGTAAGTGATTGTGTGCTAATACACATTTTGTCAAATTCACCAAATATCTCCTCGCGGCTCACTATTTTATCGTTCTCTGTGTGTGCTGGCAAACCCCAGTGTTTCTACACAGCCCTAGCTCTGTAAATAGGAACACAAAGTGGTGCAGACTGCACACAACAATAGTATCCTAGCTGTGGCAATGTGTTTCCAATGTGTGGGGTGGAGCTTTTGAGGGAGCACCCTATAGAATTGAAGGGAGAGGTGTTTTTGTTTTGATCGAGTTAAATATCAACAAGCATTCTACGAATGACTGACTATAGCTTTAACACACACATGTTGGCACACACACACTCACACACACAAACAGACAGACATACAGTACACTTTTTGGTTTCGTGTGTGTTTCCAATACTAACTGAAAAACAGTCTGATGCACCGAGGGCTTGAATTTTCAATGTAGAAGGTCACACAACTCTTCCTGCCCAGCGCTGGTCTTCCATGCAGTCAGGTAAATGAGGAATTTGATGGCGTCATGCCCAATTATCCTCAGTTTGTCAGTGGACTCTGCTGGGGGTTGTGAGGTTAACTCACCCAGCGAGGTTGAAGTGAAGGTTTCGAAGGTTTATCGTCATTCATCTCTCCTCCCAAGACCATCGCTCTTGGCAACGACGACCCAAACATAGATTCTCTTTCAGGTTAACTTGCAGTTTAATAGCAATGGATTTGCCTTTGAATAACTGTGTGTGTGTGTGCGTGTGTGCGTGTGTGTGTGTGTGTGTGGTGTGTGTGTGTGCACAAAGCCAACTAGGCCACTATGACATGACTGTCTGTGGTGGTGAATTAAAGCAGGGAGGAGGCCATCAGTGGGACATGAGATCATGTCGTTGACCTCCCAGACAGTTGTTTATTTGATTTTGGTTCAAATTAAAAAGCGGCTGTGTGGCTAAGAAGTAATGCTATGGCTAACTGGGCTGAAAGACAGAGAGAGAGAAGGGGGGGGGGGGGGGGATGGATGATATGGGAGTGTGAGAAAGGGTGGGGGGGTGAGAGGAG
>JAODUK010000004.1:485123-522345 GCA_027564635.1 Typhlichthys eigenmanni | reverse complement strand
GATGGATGAGATGGGAGTGAGAGAAAGGGTGTGGGGGAGAGAGGAGGGGGGAGGTTTAGTTGAGTGAAGCTAAACAAGGCAGGGTTAGTTATTCTCGAGAACGCTTGCTAACTTCAAGCTCAAATCGAAACGATATCCCTCCACACCGCCTCACACATCAAAATGCATTATGAAGCAAAGAGTAGTACTACGGCTTTGTAGTTGTGAGCAGTCGTGTTCAACACTTTGTTTATGTTACTATTTATGGAGCAGGGCTGTGTAGAAGAACCACATTATTTTTTCAGCACACGGCAGGCTAGCGAAATGCGAGGATATTTGGTGAATTTGACCAAAAATTATTATCTTACAATTAGCTTGCAATAGCTGATGACTATACCTTTTAATTTAACACATTTTTCAACACTATATAGTATTCTATACTGTACATTTTTTGTTTCTCTTAAGCACAACTACTTCTGCTGAGGTTTTATTACATTTTAGTCAATATGTACAAAAAACGTTAGTGGTATGTACAAAAACAAATGTCAGTAGCCATCAATGAGCTGCAAATAAGTGTGTAAACATGCCTCTTCTGTACTGAAGAGAGGATGAGGATATGGGAAAAGGAAAGGGGGCGATTGTGCGGGTGGGAAGGTTTCTTTCATGCCTAAAGGCCTCTTACCCTTCTGGGCACAGGAAGAGATAAGCCCCACCACATACTGTTCCTAGGACAGTGTGTGTTCCTTCCCTGTACCTGCGTTTTTGACTACTCCTCCTGACAGTTGTTTGCTCCATCTGCGCTGTGAATGATATCACCATACCTGATACCGGCCCCCACCTTCACTTGACTTTCTAAGAATCAGTATTTCCACAACGTGTGCCGACCCTCTGCTAATGAGAGGAGTGGAGCCAGACGGCAGATGTTTGGGGAGAGGATTGACTGCACGTGGTGAGATTGTGATGCTGCTGCCAGAGATGGCCACGTCATTTCAGAGCCGAGCCTCATCGACTTGATTCTTTTACAGTGTTGTCATCCACATCTCTGAGGGCCACAAACTTGGACAGTCGAGGGTAGACTGAAGACCTACGCTCCACGCTTATTATTATTAAAAAATTATCCGGTACTTCTACACAGCCCTGGCTCCATAACACAAACAAAGTGGCCAACACCGCTCACAACAACAACGTCCTAGGCTTTGCAATGCGTTTAGAATGTGTGGGGGCGGAGCTTCTGAGGGAGCACCCAATGGGATTGTGTTTTTGTTTTGATTTGAGAAGTTAGCAAGCGAGTGAATGACCCTACCTCTACACCAGTGTTACAAGAACATTCTTGTGTTGGTCTGAAACTGTCAGCCCATGCCTCTCCCGAGTGACTGGCACAGCTCCCTACTCCTCCCCTACAGCACTATAGGCTCACACCATACTCTACCCCCCCATACCGTCACTCACACAAACAGTGAGCAGGGACACCAGCTAACGTAGCTCAGTACAGCAAGAGCCTGATCTCACAGTGCCGACGGTAAGGCCATTCCTTCCCCCTCACGTAAATGAATGGCTTTACCAGATCACATTCAGTCTGTGATCAGGGTCAACCTGCGCTGTGTGCGTACAGTAACATACTGCAGCACACATCTGGGGTAAGGTTCAGTGTGCATATATCCCCTTCCTGTACATGTAACTGATTGCTGTATGCCGTTATTGGAATTGATGGCTTGGGCCTAGCGAGGGACACAACACAGGAAGCTAGTCCAACATAAACACGTCTTCAGGTATGCTGCCTGCGATGTAATATGATTTTATTCCTTTACAATAAAGTTCTTCTCTGTAAGCGTACCCTGGACGGATATACTGTATTCGTCACACATTATAGACATAAATATATGACCATGACATATACCGTAAATGCAGCAAGTAATCTTGACAACATATTCTTTGCTATACAGCACATGATAGATAAGACATTGTGGGTGTGACTGATAATGATCATGGAGTCTAAAGGTCTGACAGTATTTACTGTACAAGTGACTGAGAGCGATAGCATGGCACCAGCTGTGTAAAGACAATGTCGTTTGTACATTTACAGTACATACAGTTTAACCCAAACATTAGCATCGCTACCTAACAACAGCTGCATTTCCAAATGAAAACAGAACGTGGCACTCTCCGAACAGTAGTTCGGAGTAATGGTAGTGTTACCATAATATCATAACAGTCGAGCCCAATAGAAAAAATACATTGTTTTCCCCCCAAGGCAAGCTATCACTATGGCTAGCTAACGTCTGGGTTGGAAGGCAACACATGGATTAAACCCTTAGCATTGTACCCACTGTATATTCATTCATATTCATATTCAGTCATTGTCGAAAAACAGATGAGAATAAACACATTGGTAGAGAATACTGCATATGTAGTCCTAAAACCAGGACGTGAGTGCGTTTGTGCCTACAGTATGTGCTAAAGGAAAGAATACGACACACGCAGAATAAGCTTGTCTTCCACCTGCATGCTTCTGCCATGTTGTTTCACCTTCAGGTTTACCGGGTTGGTCGTAGCATCATCGAGCCATGGTCTCCATCTGAATTCCACAGTCTAAACCTCTAGGACATACTGTAGGTTTGAATCCCTTTTGGAAGCTATTAGCTTTTAATAGCATAAAGCTAATAAAAGCTCTACAGTATTATAGTGCCCTTTCATTAGGGTTTGATGGTGGAGAATTGACAGAGTGGAGCGCGTGAATGGAGTCTAGCCAGGGTGGAAGGGTGGAGCGCTGTGGGGGTATCTAGCTATAAGGTCTATTGTGCAGGGGGCATATGCAGTGGGGGGCTCAGGGAAAGTGTTTGTGTGTGTATGTGTTTGGAGGGGAGTGCAGAATTTAAACCATACCTTCAATCCATCACCGGCACTGGCCTGGACAGCAGGGACACGCAGCAACATGTGGAAAGAATTTATGACCTAGTTTTCATTTCCTTGTTTAATGCGATATTGGCCGTTCTCTGAAGCAGAGAGCTGGAGGAGGATGAGGAGGGGGAACGAGAAGCAGACAGAGAGATTAGAAATGAGAGAGAGAGAGAGAGAGAGAGATGTCTCTCTCTCTTTGTGTCTGTCTGGTCTTCCCTTTAATAATTATCTATAATGTTATTATTCTAAATGATTCCTCCTGAGTTTCAGTAAGCTGTTGGTCCTCTGGCCAGAGGGAACTATTCCCATGGGAGAAAATACAAAACAGAGGAGCGCAGAGAGTGTGTGTGCGCGTGTGCGTGCGTGTGTGTGCATGTGCGTGTGTGCGTGGTGTGGGGGTTTAGTGTACTGCACCAGTCTAGTATGTCCAGGTTGACTGGGAAACCAAGCGCATAGCACTTTTTGTATTCTATGTCCTGTGTCTTGGTTCTGACATGGAATTCATCCTACAGTATAGAAACAGGCTTTGTTAACCGATAGATACTGTATCTCTGTATTATCATCAAGCAGCCATTTTCTAGTCGGCAGACATTATATTATTGAGACCCCCGTTATAAACACAAACTAACACTGAATATATTCCATGGTGTTCTTAACCCTTATGCGCCTTTTGGGTGAAATTTGAGTCAGGAAACCGTGTTGCACAACCTTATTAAGATCAGCCATAGGCAAAAACACTTTACTTTGACACAGCAGAAACTGGTGTGATCATCATCATTCCGACAATTATAAGAACAACATCAGCAATGGAAGTGGTTTCACGGCTAACCGAGGAAGTGACCGTGTCTTTTAACAGAAACACAGGACGTTGCAGGGTCACGCGGAGATTTGGGGAAAGCCCTCTGGTTACCTTTTCCTGTTGTTTTAGCAGTCAGGCCACATTGACCTAACGTCTGAGCTTGTTTGAGGATTCAAGCTTTGCTCAGTTTTTCCTCTGTTATTCCGTAAGTCTTGTCATAACAATGTGCCGGCCATGTTTAAAACGGGAGATCCGGAAATCATTTATGCCTACCGTTAAAATGTTTTCCTCCTAAAGGGATGCTCAGAATGCCAAGGTAGTGCTTTACTAGGAAATGTTTTGCAGTTCTACACAAAAGAATCTTCATCCGTAATTATCTTTTTCTCATTTCAATAGGGCAGTGTGGGTTGGGAGCACCAATGGGAGGAATTTGGTGGGCGGTGGGGTTGGTAATGATCTTGATTTGATTTTAAGTCGTTCCACAAAATCCACATACATTATTAAATGCCGTTGATGGTATATTTATTACTGTTCATGCTATATGCTTAGCAATAAAAAAATAATCTGGTGTTTCTACACAGCCCTGGCTCCATAAACAGGAACATAAACAAAGTGGTGCAGACCGCACACAACAACAATATCCTAGCCTGTGCAGTGTGTGTCCAATGTGTGGGGTGGAGCTTCTGCGGGAGCACATCATGGCATTGAAGGGTGTTATTATTTTGATCAAGTTCAAATATCAACAAGCTTCCTCCAGAATGCCTGACTATATCATTAATGTGTGTGTGTCCCTGTGTGTGTGTGTGTGTGTGTGTGTGTGTTTGTGTGTGTGTGTCAGGTCTGTTTCTGATTCTGGGCTTGATGCTGTACCCCGCTGGCTGGGGTTCAGACAAGGTGCAGCTGTACTGCGGCCCCGACGCGGCCCCCTACCGCGCAGGGCTGTGCTCCATGGGCTGGGCCTTCTACACCGCCATGGGTGGCACCGCGCTCACCTTTGTCTGTGCCGTCTTCTCGGCGCAGGCCGAGATCGCCACATCCAGCGACAAGGTCCAGGAGGAGATCGAGGAGGGGAAGAGCCTCATCTGCCTTCTCTGAGGAGGCCCCCGCCCCCGGCCTGCCTTCACCACCACCAACACCAGCCCCCGATGCCTTTCTGCCCTGGGGTCAAACTGTAACGAAGAAGCCCCTGCGTTGTTTACCACTAAGACTGACACTTTTATGACCATGTATTGTTATGTCGGGAGGCCTCCCCGTGCCAAGTCTCCCCCCCCTCCCCCGTTCGCCACTAGAGGTGCTGTCTCTTTGTATTCATGTTAATTGTGCGGGTGCTCACAGAGAAGGCCTTGTCTGTCTCCATCTGTCGTGTAAATATGTGTGTGTGTATGTATATATACTGTACATAGCGATGACCACAAAATGGCGGTCGTTAGGGCTGGACTGATGATGTCAATCTTGGTGTCAACACTGGTGTGTTTTGACCTGGGTCTATAGCCTTCCACCTGAGAGCCGGGTGGGAGTAATACTATTTCAAGGGAACCACTACTCAGTCGAGACAAAGAACTACTCTTAGAAATGGCCTCAGCACCGAGCAGACGTCCTCCAACGCTGATATAATGTACAGTATGAATGTGCCATCACCTGAATGACTAATGTGTTTGTAGACGTAGGAAATGTACTGATGGAAACGACGCATGCAAACAGTTTCTCTAGCCTGTGTGCCTTTCCTTTGTTTCTAAAATAATGCCGAGATGATTTCAGTTGAATCTTTCGCTTAAAGTTGAAATTGGGGACTTGACTGGCCTCATCCTGGTCCTCATTTGGCAGACATCCTGAAATCTGTGCACAAAGGTGTAGTCTAAATGATGAGGACACACGTGAAGTATTTTTATTTGTTATTAATGTTATTATTATTATTAGTGTCTGGGTCCTTGTTTATGTGACTCTAGCCACAGAACTGGAGTCTGTTGAGTCACAGATAGCAGTCTGTCTATCCTGACATGTTTTTGCCAAATCAATAAAGAAAAAGCAAAGGAGAGCACGGCCTGGTTTCAGTTCATATGCATTCACAGCAGTATGCAGGAGGTGGGGGTTGAGGGAGATATCTCATGAGGAAGAGTGTGTTTGGTGAGACCTTGGTTTGGCCCTTGAGGCAGTGGGTGGGCAAGTTTTTCCACTGGTGCAGAACCAAACTTTTTTCATATACCACGAGGAGTCCTTCCCTCCATGTGGGCCATAGTCAAGCCACCAGCACAATTCTGTGGTTCCCTTCCTACATCAGCACAAAACACACTAAACTTGATGAGTTCCAGATTACACTCAAGACTAGCCTCGTTCCTCTCAGGTTCTGTCACCCTGTCTGCCTGTCTACAGTGAAGATGGGCAGTAACACTTCATGTCATTAGCTAGGGTGAGTAGGCATATTAGTTACACACACCATTGATAGCAGTTGACAGATTCGCTCTAATGAGCTGTTACTATCTTAAAGAAAACCAGACCACCCTTGCTGAGATGAAGGGCTGGGGTCTTGTCCGTATATGCTGTGGTCAGAAGAATCTCATTCCAGTAGTGTCCTTGGGAGATGTTTTGTGTGTTTGTTCTGACTGTTAAGATGTTTGTCACATTCTTCGCTCTTCCCAGAGATGAATTTACAGCACCGCTGATGAAGGTGTCTGGAAACCCTTTCACCCAGATACAGGTACACATCACTGTGGCCACAAGATCAAACGCATGTACTGTATGCTTAATTCAGGAGTTCTGAAGGGAATTATTAAATATCAGATGTTTCTGATAGAGGAAAAAGGAGAGGCATGACCCATTTAATGTCATATCGGTGATGTGTATTAAAAGTAAATAGACAAATAGTAATTTGTTTTTTATGTATATGTTTTTATGACAGGCAACTTCAAGATAAATAGAAATATTTCTGATCTGAGAAGCGTTCCCCACTTTACTACCGTGGCATTTCAAGTACGCGCTCTAAATATCTGCGTGATGTTTTTGAGTTGCTACTGACCTCTACTGGTAATCTGACATCAATTAACAACTACAGCAAACAATTACACGAATACATTTTATTTCGTGTTATTTCCATAAATATACAAAACACAAAACTACAGAATATGTCATCTGAAGGAGAAAAACTGCATATTTTCACATCGAAATGCATATCAATAACAATCTGTAAATATTACAAAATATACAAACATCCCTTCAATCTTCTCAAATAATGCCGCCGCCCCCCCCCCCCCAAAAAAACAAGTAGGACAAATTTCATGTTCAGTGTACCATGATCCTCGTTATTGATTAGAAGCGCATCACAAAATCAACCTACAACAGTGCACATTGCATTGCAGCCTACTACCTGTCACTGTAGAAATAAACCACTCTACAGTGTCAATAGAGAAAAAGAAATGAGAGAAGGCGACAGGCATCTAAATTAAATAAATATTAAGTAAGAAAAATTACAATCACAGCCTCCTGTCTCAAGTAATGATGCAACAATAGTGTTCGGCAAAAATACCACACTACCTCTCATTTAGATACTGTACAAGGTCTAATACAAGTCAGGTGTTCATACCCGTTTGGGAAGGCCACGCATTACAAACAGACTTTGTTTTAAGGTTTTCATGACTGTTGGAATAGATTTTGAGTTGAGACAACCACTTTTCCCAATCCTCACAAGTCAGCTGATATAGAGATATATATATATATATATATATATATATATATATATATATACACATACTGTATGTGTGTGTATGTATATAATGCATAATATCTGCAAACAATGACCGTTTTCCCTCCTCTCGCCAATGCAATCAGGTTTAATAACAAACATTTTGCTACATTCACCAACAACATATTTGTTGCACACACCACAATATGCACTCTGGCCAATGAACACACACACCATCCTTTACAGGCTCACCTGGACACTTTAGAACTAAATAAAAAACAGAACAGGGAAAAGATACCAAGGCAAGCGTGTGTACTGGAATGCACAGCATTCAGCAGTGTCAACATACCATTAGAATCTACTCACACATGTACAGTATGTTGTATTACAATGTGGATGACTCATACACTTGTAACAAGGGTAGTTACCATATGATTAAGCCTAATCATTAAAGGGAGAAAGGAGTGATTAGGTTAATAATTTAATCCAGACCGTGCTATCATAAATACTTAGAAAGATACTAAGAAACGCTATGTGTTGAGGCTAAATGTACCCTGCCAGTTTCAACAGGTTCATCTAATTTGTGTCAGTCTTCAGAGAAGTGTCACGTCAGCACAACCAAGAGAGTCACATACAAGTGCGTTGGCCACAACCCTGAAACAAACATGCAGGAAACAGCTGAGCATGCTGGTCGGGGGTTGGGAGAGTAGTGCTACCAAAAACTCCCAGATTCAGCCACCGGAGGGCAGAATGTTGCCAAAGCGGGTGGAACCCTTGCGGTCCCCCTTCAGTTTGCAAAAGATCATTCTAGAAACACATCCACTCCCTGCCTATGTGACATCACCTGCTCTCTCTCCTCAGCCCTCGTATTCAAACAAGGGCCAGCGGTCTCAGCCGAGGAGGCAGAGGTAGCTAGCTGGTTAGGTGTTTGAACGGAAGGCTAGGGGGGCTCTCTGGAGCAGTTATACCTGCTCCTTAAAAGCCTCCTGGGCAGCCGTGGAGGCAGCTCCGGCAGCGGCCGTTCGCACCGTCTGGTTGGCCATGACGCCCGTGGCGAACTCCTGCTGGGCCTTCTCGAAGCTGGCTCCGGTGGTGCGGTACATGGCGTGGACCTGGGGGAGACCGGGAGAGAGTTAGCAGGGTGAGCTGGGGAGCATAGCGTTCTAACACCGTGTGTGTGAAGACCACGCGGTTGCTGGGCGTTACCCGTTTGAACATGACGAGGGACATGATGGCCAGCGAGGTGAACAGAGCAGCGATTAGGATCATGATGATGCCGACTGGGATGCTTTTGTTGAGGCCGGTCAGGGCCGAGATCCAGCCGCTGTGCAGGGGCGACAGCACAAGCACACAGTCATTCCCTCTGCACGTCTGCAGAGGTTGTGTTCCATTCTGCATGTCAGCGTGTCAGGGTTTCTGCTAGGGACTGGCCGCTGTCTGTGAGGAATTTACTTTACAGGACAAAACGGAAGCTCACCAGGCTTACCGTTCACGTGGCAGTAACAGTTAGCCCAAACAATCTATACGGGCAACACGCAGGCCATTTTAAATGTGGCCCAGCATTATTACATTACGGACATTCTGAGCAGCAAGGTTTGATTTGATCCTATTTTATAGATACATTATACCAGGCGAAAAACATGGCAATTACCAGCTAACAAAAACCCTGGTGTGTATCCATCAGAGCTGGCAAGTAACCAAGTACAAATACTTGAGTATAGATACTTGAAAAAGCTGAAAAACGTAAGCATTTCTTTTTCTGATGACTTTTTACTTTTACTCCTTACATTTTAACACAAATAGCTGTACTTTACACTCATTACATATTCAAAACAACCGAGAGGAATTTATTATTTTGGATAATTGCACGCCTTCCCAATATCATCAAGCTCGATTTCAACCTAATTAGATTTGAACGACTACTGGTGCATATAACATAAATTACGTAATAAGATGAAACAGACATGTTTGAAAAATGAGCTCCACAGTATAGACTGCTGTAATGTATTTAGATTAACCAGAATAAGTTATTACAGTAGAAATGAGAGACGGAAAAATAAGTGGCGAATCTGGCAACTAGGTATAAACTATCTACATTTAGTGGCAATGCTAGTCAACTCAATCTTCTGCATTTAGCCACAAGTTCTCATCTACATCACATCACATTGTATGTCATGTTGGATCATACACAATATGTTGGCATGTCTGATCCATCCCTGGCTATAGCATACAATGGGAAGCAGCTGTGGTTGGTTGGTTAAATGTGATTTGTAATACAGTTATGAAGATATTATGCAATTGCAATATTGGTGTATATTTATTGTTAGAAGTTTTGAAAAAGAATATGTAAACGTGCCAATTGGACTGTAGGTAGGTAGGTAGACTAGTACATCGTTTTGGTGGTGGCTATGTCTGAGAGAAAACACTCCATTAAATGTGTAATATGTAGGGCCTGCATTGAATCTATTGTGTCAAAGCAATGAAACATAATCAAGTACATTTTAGAGCCTGTACTTTTTCACTTTTACTTGAGTATAGAAGTTGAATCAGTATTTTAACATTTACCAGAGTATCAGTACTTCTACTAATGACGTTGTGTACTTTGACACCTCTGGTATGTTATGTAATCTCACCAGGCGCCCCAGCCCGCGATGCCGATGGACTGGAGAAGGTAAACGCCAAACTGGCAGAAGTACGTAAAGAAAAAGATGAAAAACTGGAAGGAACTGTCAATCCTGTGAAGAGAACATACAGACACACATGGAACAAAAATGTGATATGGATGTGCTACAACACAATAGAGGTGTGGACCTTTAAGTAAATATATATGTATTGTATGTAGATGTCATTTACCTGAAGGCTCCATAGAGAGGTCTGTACCAACATACAAAAGAGCAGGGTGTGAAGAGAATGAACCACAGGATAGCCAAACCAAAGTCCACTCCTCGTATTGGATCCACACAGAACCATGCCAAACAACCAATCAGGTTGGCCAACAGCGTCCCCGTGTGGACTGGAGGGAAAGAACAGTCACATAAATCGCTGTAATGTCATTATGTGGGCTGGTGAAGTAACGTAACCCATCACTGACCATGCTAAGGCGATTATCGCCCTTAGTCAGAAAATAAACTAATAATATTGCAAACGCTAGGCTCAGTCTAAGAGCCGCTCAGAATAACGAGCACAATGGAAAAGAAAGAAGGGACTACTGAATATTTAAACACTCAACATTATGCGCCAGTAAAAGTGACACACACACAATTTAATAATTCACCATATCCATCTCTTGTGGCGGGTTAGGATAACGCCATGGCTACAGGCGGGGTCTAGACTGGTGCACTAGAACAGAGGCCCTGTAGAGCTTGAGGCTAAGGGGTTCACACCGCACAGTGGAATGTGGCAGTCGCCTGCTTTTGCACGTGACAGAATGGAAGTCTTGGGGTTAACAAAGAGGCATGCGTTACTGTAAGAGCTAGAACAGTGGGGATGTATAGGTGGAGGGCTACGACGAGACAGCGACTGTTATATACTGAACCCAGAGAGGGAGAGGCCTTGCTTCTGTGCAGCAGTTCTGAGGGATGCGCAGGCCTAAACCAGCCCTCCAACCAATCATATGACCCAGTCACACAGACCACATGAATTCATCATGAGCCTTTAACATTTGACTGCCAAATTCCACCAAAACTCCAACAGGTTACTTACCCGAATGCTCTCCTGCCTATAGAATTGAACAGAGATATAGTGTAGTGTATTGTACAGCTAGTGTAGAAATACAAATATCGACATTAAAAATGTAAATGTTTAGAGCACACCTTACTCCAATCTAAATAACTGCAATTATGATTTCTGCAATATTTATCTGAACAGGGGGATTTTTGCCTTAAGCAAACCCTGCGATGTAAGCTGAACCACACACTTACACATCCACAGGTAGTACATGATCTTGACGGTCTTCTGGAACTCTACAGGGATGTCCACTGTGATGTCATGATAGAAGCAAGGGCCCACTGGTAGCTTCTCTGGCAGGGGGGGCCAGTTGTTTCTCCTCTCTGCAAGTTAGTTTGCCAGAGGGACAGGGGGAGGCGTGAGGAGAGAAAAACAAGAGGGGGGAAATAAACGTTATAGGACTGCAGCGAGTAGGTGACCTCTGACCTCCGGAGGCGTTGAGTGACTGCATCTCCCTTTCGCGGCGGTCAAGTTCTGCTGCCTTCCTCTCTAGCTCTTCTTGTCTCCTCAACAGGTCTGAAGCTGCTCGAGTCTGCTCCTGCATGGACGCACGTACATACGCTCACACCCGCTTTAATCTGCTGCATTTAAGTTTCACTCTGCTTATGATGGAGGAGGTGCCAATAGGTGTCAATCAAATGTATTAGCGGGCACATGGACCTCCTTTAACCAATCAGACACTGCTGTGGTGTTCAAGGTTATTCCCCAGGTGATTTCCTGTCTAAACACGACGTATCAAGTGTGACGTGCACAGTGAATGTGGAGCTGCTCGGTCAGCGGTGCGTGTGCTGGGCGGGCCAGGGGCACCTGTGTCTGAGACTGGGAGTACGCTGGGGGCTCCTCGGTGGGCTTCATGATGGCAGGCTGGGTGCGCGTGGTGGTGGGGGCCTTAGCATGCGGCCCCATACCCGTCGGTGCCTAGAGACACAGCACAGACACTAAGAGCCACTCCATGCTAGTATTTTACTGATTAATCATGCATTATAACAATACACATTGGTGAAGAGTTATTCAAGAAAATAGGCATATTGAAACATCCCAACTCTTGTAAGCTATTTAGCTCCATTAAAACTGATATTTTTGTATCCATATTTGGAAGAACAGTAACCAGACAATGTGTTTCCAATGAAGGGATATCAAAGGAATGAACCTTGTGAACCTCATGAACCTCATGAATCTGAATGCAGCATGCCACTGGATAAGCCCTGGCCTAATTGTGAAGGTTTCCACCAGGCGTCTGAAACAGTACCCACCGGTCTGGCATCTGTGAACGGGTTGTACTCCTCTATTCCTGAAGGAGCCGTGTGTGTTACCTGTGTCACTGATGGATCCTAGGGGAAACACAGAGGTGGGGTCAAAGACATGAAAGATTGGCTTTCCCCATGCAAACATAAGAGTACGCTCATATATAAGCATTAATGCTGTAGTGCAGAGAGGACCAGAGTAGGAATAAGTCAACAGACACCGAATAAACAATTCATTCAAGACTCTATTCCCATCCCTCTAGTCCAAGGCACATACATCCTTGTAACAATAAGAGCAGCAAGCCTATAATTCAATACTGGCAAAGATGGGATGATTCCAATCATTTTCACGGCAAGCAGTCTATAAATAGCAGGTCCATGAAGATAATGCACGCCTCTTATTGCTGTGATCAGGAGGTGGCATGCTGTACTTAAAGCTTGTAGCCAATGGCAACACTGTTCATAATCTGTGTAACTGTGTTACACTATAGCGTTAAACTGCAAAGAGATTATTAAAAAAGTACAAATACAATAAGAGGAGCAAAATGTCCATACTCAGTTCTGTCAACAATCCAAATGTGCACTGTTTGCTTATGGTGTGTGGATTAAAGACAAGGTTAAAGTGCACCTCCCTAAGTCGTTTCAGTGCCACATTTCTGTCAGGCATACAGTACTTTCAGACATTCATTTTATGGAGAAAAAAATCTTACCATCAGTAGTTTTCAGTCATGCACTAGTTTCATACAAGGTTGTAAAAGGGTTAATATCCAATCTGTGTATTCCAAAACAGGCTTTGTCAGGCCAGTGTCAGTTAAACCTTCTTCCCCTCTCAGTCAATGTTAAAGTTTTGCATGCGTCTTATTCCACAGCAAACACGCAGGCTATTACATGTCACCAAACCAGGGCTATAAATAATCAAGAGTGTAGTGATCAATATTTAATAGGTCCCTATTGAACAGCTAAATGTGACTCCAATATTATTCTAAAGAATAGATAGAACGTGAAAACCAGAGAGCTGCCTTTAGGAGAAAAGCAAGTGGTTTAAAATATGAGAAAAAAGGGAAACTCTCTCAGAGCCATTGCACAAAGGTATGCTGTAGCCTGTAGCAGACAGTGAAGGTCACAATCAAATGTCATTCATGCTAACTTCAAGCTCAAATCTAAACAGTAACTATTGTAATGTTACTATTTACAGAGTCAGGGTTGTGTAGAAGTATCAGATACTCTTTTCAACACGCACAGAGAACGGTAAGCTACGGAAATGCAAGGATATTTGTTACATTTGACAAAATGTTTATTAGCTTACATTTAGCTTGCAATATCTCAATCAGCAGCAATGCAGAGGCTATACTACAAGATGGAAACAAGCACCGGAAGGAGAGATCAGCCTACAGCTTGCAAACAAGTACATGGATGAGTCACAAAGGTTCTGGAACAGTTTAATAGATTGATGAGACCAAGAGTAACATCTACCAAAACGATGGAAAGCTTGGGGTGTGGAGAAAGAAAGGAGAGGTTCATCATGATCTAAAACATACTAGCTTGTCCATGTGTGAAGCACAGTGGAGAAGTGTCATGGCTTGGGCTTGCTTCTGGGGTGGGCTCACCATATCTCATGATGAATTCATTCAGAATTAATTCAGGAGTCCACAAAAACATTATGTCTACCAACATCATCATGCAGCAAGACAACGACACGAAACAGATTTACAACGTATCAGGGAATGCTTTAGAAGGCAAGTCAATCACCAGACCTAAACACAATTTTGTCATATCCTGAAAAGGATATTTAAGTGAGAAACCTTACTTTACCTAGCGTTACCTTATTTTTGGCATTGTCAGTGTGTCGCAAGCTTGATGTAGCTGTTGCAAACAGCCATGCGATCAAATAGTATCCCAAGTGTTGTTTACTTTCCATTTACTTAAATAATACTATCAGTTCCAATTATTTTGCTCATCAAAAAATGTGAGTGGTCAAATTATGCTAAATTCTGAGTAGTTTAACAACTTCTATATGAAACCAGGACATAAAATATTAAATTCTAATCTATATGTTAAACAATTATATTCATAACAAAAACAGTAATGCGGTTCTGATACTTTTGGAGGGGACTGTGAGTGTACTGTATTACAATGCACAGCTTTGTAAAGTAATGTAACTAGATAAAACCATTCACACAGAATGTAGTCAGTACTCAAACACCCAACATCGTGCAATAAATCAGACCATGATCTCTGCCCAGGGATCAGGCAATACAAACAAAACTGCATAACAGCCTAGGGTTTAGATACGAACTAAGGACAATTTAATTAGGGACACAACTGTTTAATTTCTTTAAATATTTGCCAATTGTTTAAGAAATGGAGTGCGACTGGGTACGACAGAAGAACAGTCTATTCTACTGCATTGGGAGTAGCAGTAACCTAGTAAGAAATTGCAGATAAGCAGTTAGTTGGGATCCAAGCCACCATTACAGCACCATATGACTTCATGAACTATTGAATATAGCTCGGAGAACTGCATGAAGAGCCATTTCTCCTGAGGCTTAGGCGAGACCATTGCCAACATAGCAGAAATACAAGGCAGCACAGTAAAGGAATTAGACTAATCACATTGCAGAATGTCCTCTATTAATAATTGACTGTATAAGGCGATACACAGTTGAACAACTAGGCCTACTATACTGTATTTCCAACCTTTCCTCAGTTTTCTACTAGGCTTATAGTCACTACAACTGCATTGCAATGTTAATCACAGAACGTAACTGGGTACCACAGTATGACATAATTGTCAACTAACATTGTGTAGTCACTCCCATGTGTGAATTGATTAATTTGTGTTTTTGATTGATTTGATTCAAGCTTAGGCTACAGTAGAATTACTGTAGCCTAAGCTTGTAGAGAGAGAAAGTGTGAGGGCAATGGATATTATTTTAAATGCACTACTATGAACAAATTAAATAGATCACACTTGTGAAAATATTGTTACCGTTATAGGTTATACTGCAACAGCCTGTTTGGTTAATGGGATACTAAGCTACTGATAATAGTTAATCAAGCTGTTCTCATCGAGTGTTGGGCATTATACAATGACACATGAATAAGTGAACAGACCATCAGCAAATGTCTTACACTTAATGATAGATTCAAGGCTTTGGTTAATGTGTCAGGTATAAGCCACTCAGTAAACGACAAAGTTACGACGTATTATAAAGAATTTGAATGCCAAACGTCCTTATCTTCAACAGCTGTTTCCAGCTTTGCACCACAAAGAACGGTAGTTTGACAGCAGCTACCGCTAGCTTTACCAGGCTACAGTAACTACTGGTACCGTACCTGGAAAGGGTTGCTGAACTCTGGATCCGTGAAGGGGTTGCTGTCGAAGCCTGACATTATACAATGACGATGTCTTCGACGAACTATCCCAATTCGGAGGTATAAAAAAACAACAACAACAACAACAACAACAATTGCTTGCTTTGCTGTCGCTCGAAGCAGTAACTGACAACTATACTTGTGATTACGTACAGACAGAAGAGGGCACCAGCTGGAAATAAAAGACTACGAAACTACAACTTAATCTTGTGGAAGGAAAGCCTACGTCACATCCGGCGCTGTGCCGAGATCTGTTGTGTTGATAGGTTGGCCCAGAGCCATAGAAGTAAACCATCGCTCTGGGTTGGCCTACTGCAGAGTTACTACGAAATGCAACCAATATATGTTAATAAGTTCACATTGTACCTGAAATACATGGAACCAGACAACATAAATTATTACTACCGTAATATTACTTTTCCAATTACACATACTTAGTAGCCCATGTCTACGTAAAGGTGTAAGGGGGCATCCAAAGAAATTAAACTTGATTAAAATATGAGTTTTGACTGAGTATTTATGCATATGCATTTTTTTTAGATAAGTGGTTGCACTGTGGCTATAACATAATCATAACCACATGTGGTAATTTATATTATAGGCCATACCGATAAATATTACAAATTCAACATTAGATTAGCGTGGGATCAATAGAATAAAGTTTACCGATATACAATATATTGGGATCACGACTCCCTCAGATCACAGTTTCTGTGGCCACTCTTCAGCTGTAGTCGTGTCATGTGACACTAACTTGTCCAGCTCACACTTCCGCTACTGCGTGCAAAAGTTGGTTGAAATCTCGGTGAAGTTTAGCTTTGCTGTAACTAGATAAGCGTCTTGCATCAAAACGTTAAAGTTATCCTGCTGTCTGTACGTGGAAACGGGGTACAGATAAAGGTACTGAACATCCTTCAGTCGTGCTATTCTTTATATGTAGAGAATGTCGACGAACATCTCGTACAATGACCAAGGAGGAGCGGAGGCTGCAGTGGACGTCGGACTGGAGACAACCCCAACTTCATCCGGCACAGGAGCTGGCTTTGGACTTTTCAGCACCGATTTTAAAAAGTAAGATTTGCTAAATGTCCCCCTGAGTCGATCATCATTATTTTGACTACATGACAACTTTGTTCGTTTATATGTCACGTAGCTACTTTCATTAGCAGCTTGAATCACCACGCTCGGTCCAATAGGCAGGCCAGCGAGCCACAGCATCAGTCAGACTGGCGATTTTCTGTCTCAAGTGAAACAATGTGCAGACGTCTACATACACTATAATTGACAATATATTCAACATATTCTCTCTCTCTCTCTCTCTCTCTCTCTCTCTCTCTCTCTCTCTCATCTGGTCTATTATATTATATCTCGCTATGTCTGATCGTCGACTAGGCACTGATCAGTCTTTGTACAATTTATGTAGCCTATGGTTACTAAACAATTTAACAACATGTAAGAGTAACCTGACCACATAAGTACATTTCATTTACACAAGGTCTTCCATTGAGAAGGTTGAGTCACAAACGCTTTACAACTGTGGCCAGAATTTAGTACGTCAGCAATAAACACCCTTCTGACCACAGATCTGACTGCACAATACAGTCTACCGGAACCATATATATACATTGTTGTCAACAATGTATATATATGGGTTGATGATTGATAGTTATGGTGGTGAATACGTTTATAAAACAACTTTTGTTTTGATGTGAGCAGAATAAGTAGCAGTCAAGTCAGTCAAATATAGTTCCCTGTGAATCTTTGGCGCAGTGTATAACATACATTAATTTTAGTTGAAAAAAAAACGGCATACTCTCATCGGAATTAGCATACATGTGACATTCAATATTAAGTTGTATTAGTAGTTGTGTACATTTATGAAGCTAAATCATATTTTAAATTAGAGTAACACGCCACTAGGGGGCAGCCAATCTCCACGGTTTGATTCTTTGAACGCTCTTCACTGTGTTTTGAATTTCAATTTAATACACACGAGTTTCTAGATGTTGCTAATAATATCATAATCCCATAATAATAGGAATGAGGCACAACAAAATAAGAGATATTGTGATGTTATTGTAATAAAAAAAAATCTGAACTGCAGCCACATATGTGTACTAAACTATCTTAAAGGAATCTGTACAAAAGACATGGCTACACTGAACTTATTTGTGTATGTCACTATGGCTTGTGTGATTGCACAGCTGCTTAAGCTATAGTAAGTAATGCTGGAGAAAGCTTGTACATATGTGAACTCAATAACAACATTAACGCCTCTCACTTCAATACCATAATGGTGCTCCCTCAGAAGCTTAGTTAGGATATTTTTTTGTGGTGTTTTGTTTGTGTTCCCATTTACAGAGCCAGGGCTGTTAATTCTGATGTCTGATAACTAGTTTTAGCATGCATACAGAATGCTGTGAGGATATATTTGCTTTGTATTATCATACAATCATTGACTATCTTTAAAGTATTGCTGTTTTACATGATGGACCAGTTAGGTTATATTGTTAGGTAGAGACTGGCCAAGTGCATGAAGGAAAAACCAGTACATGATGTGTCTGTTTTACATTATGTGTCAGTCTCCGCCCACAATAAATTAAATTCACAATCCTCAGGCCTGTTTTCTGCTTTCAGTTTGTGACTGTGTCCTGGATAATGGCACCGCAGCATTTGCTGCTATGTCCTTTTGAGAAAGTGTGTTCTTTCAAAATGCGTAGTCATTTTAACGTTAGGTATTTAAGTGAGTTGATCTCAGTTTATAACCAGAAAACAGTTGATAAGCGGTGTTCTTTGTAGAACTGCGTGAGAACAGTGGCTGGCTTTTTTTTTGTTTCTGTTGTATAGCCTATGGATCATGTTTCTGCACTTTCCTGACTCAGCTCTTTTTATAAATACACTTTGGTTGAAAGTGGAGTTTTCACATTCTAACTTGCATGGCTGACCGATTTCTATTTGTAATATTCAGCTTAATTTTCTTATCTCTGGTTATGTTGCTGAGACCTATTAAATGGGACTTAGATAAAGAGATAACATTGAAGCTTGCAGGGTTAGGCAAACATAACAATGTCATTGTGTAGATGTGGTTTCCTCTGACATCAGCACTAGCATAAGTCAGCAATGCAAGTCCTAGCCTATATTTTCAAAGCTTAGTTGGCCTTAACCTTGATAAATTATTCAGGTTCCATATGGTTCATTAATTTAATTCCCTTAAACACATATCTGCCATCTATTTCATTTTGATTGATCAGTGCTTGGGCTAGGCTTAATTACTTTCCACAGGGCTTGGTTTAAGATTACAGGCTGTTTAGTACCCAACGTGAATACTGGAAGATTTCAAAATATCTATCTAGCTAATCTGTTACAGTGTGATAGCCAGTCACCTCAAATTAGGATAAACGACTGGCATCTCATCAGTCCAGCAATGTGTAAAAGATTGTGTGAAAATCATATTAGGCCTATAAGCGCTAGGTTGTATAGGCAATGTCATACTATGTGTAAGGATGTTATATAAGATCTGACCTGTGTGACCACATTTGGGAGTCTCATTGACATAGCAATATTGTTTTAATTTGTACATGTAACAAGATTGCATCAAATTAAATAGTGTTACAAAGTAGATATACATTAGGAAGCTTAATCAATCCCATATGTGATGGAGAGAGATTTGGAAAAGCCTATAATCAGCATATGATAAATATAGTTTGCATTTGAGTGTGTGGAAGAATTCAGTGTGATGCAAATTTAATAAAAAGATTACACTGCGCTACATATAGTTATTTTGGAAATCAGGGTTGACATCTGTTAAAATGTGACTCTAATTAAAAATGCATTCTCAAATTCCTGTGTTGAACAGAGTTGACATTGTATAAAACGTACCTGCGGACACCGATTATTCTCCTGTGATGTTGCCATGATGTAGACTAGCGGTGTAAAGTGTTGTTTGCTGCTTGTTTAGAGGGAGGTTGGCGGTACTGGTCGGGCCCTGCCTGCTGGTCTTATCAGCAGGAGCCTGCAGCATATGTGCTCATGGTGGCGTTGGACTCAAGTGCAACAATGCACTGTAAAGTTCCTCCATGTTTACCCACCAGTACAGACACGGCCCTCCCATTTCCCCCTGTGGGAAGGTAGCACGGTAGCAGGAACAGAGTCTGTCCGATGTGAGCAGGTAGAGTGTGGACCTCGGCAGAAGACAATGGCTTGTGTCTAGCATAAAGAGGGATCAGGTTGTTATTAGTAGGCGGATGGGGCATCTTGTGACTTCTTATTTAGCCTCAGTCAGGAGGAAGGGAGCGATGACTAATGAATGACTCTATTGCCTTCCAGCCAAAGTAGTAGTGCCTGTCAGTATTTACTCACCATTCTTATTACAAGTTTGGTTATTATAACCGTCTTGCACGTTTTAGATAACTGACAGTAACTGTGTACAAGTGGACTAGTCTGTTTTCTGCTGGCACCGGTCGGTGAGTGGTCTGGTCCGAAACATCTGGCGCTTTGAGCTCACCTACCTTACAGGCAGTGTGGGGAGGTCTGTAGGTGAGCGAGTAAGTATGGATAGCAGTTACTCCTCCTTGAATGTGGAGGCCACGGGAGCTGTGAAGACTACACTGGTGTCTGCAGAGAACTTCCAGCTCACTCTGAGGACAAATCTGAGTGTGGAAGAACAGGCCCTTACACACACCAATGACAGCAAGCGCCCTGGGGAGGATACAAACTGCACTGGGTACTGTAGATAGATGAATAATGCAACATGGTCTAGCCTCATTCTGTTGGGGAGGTGTACACTGTGTCGTTATTTTTTAGACTTAGTTCATGGTCTGTAAATGCTAAACTGCTAAAATAATAATAATAATGCATTTTTATAATTTTGTTTTAATTGATTTTCCTATTTTATTGGACATACATTGGTATTGGCTGATATTATGCTCATTTGACTAAGATGGCAGAGGTCCATGTTTATCTCTGCTCTCTTGGACAAATTGTTATTTTAAACCTCATATCGTCTCAGAACGTAGGCTACTGAATTATTAGGCTACAGCATCTCACTGTTATGCAGCATTTCACTGTTAGGCATTGTGTTTACTGGAATGTGAAATCTCTCATACAATCACCTATAGTATGCAATCTAACAAGCCTTAATCAAACAAACACCGTTCATAGCCAACAGCTTGTTTGTTAAAGGTGCACTATGATATTTTTCAATGTAAAGATATAGCGGCGTAATGGCAGAGAATTAATCACACTGTCTGTGTGTGTACATGTGCATATTGTACAGCTCTGTTCTTTGTTTTTATAGTGCATATTGGTTTATAGTGCATATTGGTGCGTGTGTGTGTGTCTGTTGCCCACACTGCATTTGTGTTTGTCTGAGATGCAGGTGCTAAGTGTGGCAGACAAGATGATACGTAGTTCTTTTTAATCTTGAAAATGCAGTTTGCACTTTGTGTAATTCTAATATAATGCTGTAGCATACTGTGTGTGGTGGTTAAGACCAATTCAGGTTAATATAATATTAAAGGTATAGTCGCAAACTAATAGTAAGATAATACATTTTTTGTCAAATTCAAATATCTCCTTGCATTTTGCTATTTTACCGTTCTCTGTGTGTGTTAAAAAAATAATCTGATACTTCTACACAGCCCTGACTCCGTAAATAGCAACAAAAAAAGTGGTGAACACTTCACAATGCCTTTCAATGTGTGAGGTGCCGCTGCGGAGGGAAATTGTTTTGATTTGAGCTTGAAATTAACCAGCGTTCTTGAGAATAACCAATCTTGCTTATATTTAAAATGCTATCTTTCTCTTCTGTTGATGCACGTAGGTACTGTACTTGAGTGTAGCCCATTAAAGATTTTAGGTTGAGATGTGGTAGTGGGAGTCTGTGACACTTGGACTTGGTAATGTAAGGAAATCTTTGTTGTGGAAATTCACCTTTGTTTTATACCCACACATCCATAAAACTACCAACGTCCGTCAACATCCCATTTCGAAATGTATTGGGTCAGCAGATGACCATGTTCTCAGCGGTCATAAGATCAGGTCACCAGATGGTCATCTGACCAGGACAAATGTTTCAAGGCGATCATAAGATGCTGATGTCTATAGGCCTTCTAAATATGAGAAGTATCTAATATAACAATATTAAACAGTGGTCTTTCTACACACAAATGTTAACCACAAATTCGAACCTTGGCAGGACAAGACTCTACTACCCTTTTTTATCATATGCACTATCTTCATTGTAGATGTACTGAAAAATGTCTCTTTTGTCTCACTCTTGTTTGTGAGAATACATTTCTGGAAGTTTCCACAAAATGACAGATCACATAATGAAAAAAACATTCATTTAAACTTGTTTATGATTGTAGAATGAGTTATTTATTTGAATCCCAATAATTAAATACTCCTGTAATAGCAATCTAGCTAGTTGAAGCTCAGTACATAATTCCGTCTGATGGACATGAGAGCTTTAACACATTCCATGTAAACTTCTTGTAATGCTGACCAAACAGTCCAATACAGTGACATATTTTTCTTTCCCAGGAATGACGACCTTAAGGAAATGCTGGAAAGCAACAAGGAATCACACAAGTTGGAGGCCATGAAAAGAATTGTTGGGGTGAGTGGATCATTTCAATGATCAAAAAAGGTGTAGGATGTGGTGATTACATCTCTTGTGATACAATACAGTGGTAATTATGACAAATAATATCTTTTTGTTTTATAGCTGATTTCCAAAGGGAGAAATGCCTCTGAATTGTTTCCTGCTGTTGTGAAGAATGTTGCCAGCAAGAACATTGAGGTATGGACCAAACCTGATGTTGTAAATGGCCACTGCCTTATTTGTGTTCAGATTGTGTTACAGAAACATTGTTGATTTTGGTTTTGACCCTCTTGGCACACATGACCCTTTTCCACTTGAGTGTCTGGTACTCCTCTACTTCGTCTAATAGAAATCTGAAACATTTATGGTAAATTAAAAGCTGCTGTTTGGACGGGATGTACTATTAACAAGGTATGCAACCTAAAATTACGTTTTATATATCGAAGCATTTAGACGAAGTTGATAGTAAATGCAGGTAGTCAGAAACCAAGCGCAAACTACACCCACCGGAGGGAAACGCATCGTTACGTGACCCAGCTGAGCTAAATATGTAAATATGTTCGATCTTTCACAATGTCTGATTTCTTTTTTTTTTGCATGCTATGCCAACCAGCAGCTTTTAGGCATAGGGTTAGGAGGCTACAAAAACATAAACGTGTAGTTATTGGTGTGCACCATATTTCTGTTGCCTCAGCCTCACGTAGGCTTATAGTACATCATTATTTTTGTAAACTGTAAATGGGTCTATGATACAAGCTAATTTTAATACAAAAGAACATCTTTAGTGTTTTGGTGGCACTAGAATGCAGTAATACGTGCACTCATAATCTGGTCTGAATCTTTATTTTTATTTTCAAAGTAAAGATGTAACCTACAGTCAGCATCATATCATTCCCCTCGCGCAGATCGGCAGAAATTACTTGGCTTTAGAAAAGTTTATGCAGTCGATACAGGCGCTAAAAATGCATAATGCATTTAGCCTTCTCACCATTTCAGCGTCCATTGTCTTGAATTTATAAAAACAATTACATAATCCAACACGCTCATGTTCAACTCTGTTTTAAGGGAGAAGTATCCTACCATACACAGATGTTGCACCGGTCATAAGGTCTTAAAGGGGAAATCACGCAAATGTTCCATCTGGTCTTAAAAGATCGTTCTTTTTACGATATTATGAATCGATATCGGAACATTCAAATTAAGATCGAATTTATTTGGAGAATATACTTATTTTTGAACCCACCCCTATTGTAGGTAGTCAAATGTACCGTCATTTCCTGACTATTAACCACACTGTAAAGCAGTGGTCCCCAATCCTGGTCCTAAAGGGCCGCTGCCCTGCATGTTTTAGACCTGTTCCAACACAGTTGATTCAAATGAATGGGTCATTATAACAAGCTATTCATTGTTATGAATAGAAGAACTGTCTTCAAACATTTTAGTCTTTTTTTGTTCAAGAGATAATGCTTACTGGGACCTAATTTTCCAATTGTTCCAGTTTGGTCTGATCAATATCAATAATGTGCAACAATATAGATTGGCACATAGGTTGGCCAAATACATTTACTGGTAACTAATATAAGAAATAATGAAGCCATACTGTACAACAGGGATATCTTTTCTCCTGCACAATTAACACCTAATTTAATAAAGGTCTCTTATCATCCAACTTGCAATGTTTCCACATTAACAATAGCCTAGCAGTTAGCCTATATAGCACAAGGCCTACTTAGCGCCTCACCATGAAATCATTCCACCTGTGAGCCAGCAGTCTTGATGGACAGACACGCTCTCGGCCTGTTCCAGTGGATGACCCTTCGCTAAGCAACCTCTTCAACGGGGTTACCGTAGCCAACGCCTGTGAATATTGATTAGCGGCACTAGGATAATCAGATAGAATGGTGGTGGGGGGCGGATGAGGCTGGCCACCGTGTGCAAGGCATGTAGCCCGTGCATCTCGTAGCTGGCTAGGGGAGCAGGTGGACGGCTGTAATTGGCAAGAGGTGGCCTACAGTCACGTCTTGCCTCCTTCCCCGCCTCATAAACGGCAGCTGCTAAGGTAGTCCCTGGTTAGGTTGTCTTTAGCTTAGCCAGGCCACTCGCTTTTACCTATACCTTGGTGAGAATATGTCCCCCCCCCCCCCTCTTTCTGCTGTTGCCAAAAGCGCAAGCCTCTGCTATCTGCCATTGATCTCCTTTAATTAGAAGACTAGTATTAGAAGATTAGTATTGACATTGTGGTGGGATTTCATATCAGGGTTCTTTCATTTCTGTAACGAGCTTGTTTCACCATGTCAGGGGTTTTTTTCAGTTTGCTTTTTTACAATGTGCACACGTGCTATATGTATTTAGTGTATATAATTTTTCATTTCATATTCTCAATATTTACAAGACACATATAGTAAGAGAAGTAAACACACAGAGAATATTGTGAGACGATGTTGGGTGAAGTTATATCAGCATAGTCCTCGATTCATGATTTAACAGATTGTCTCAGTGATAGACTTTGTGGTCATGGGATTCAAAGCAATGAGGGCTGATGGGTTGTGTCCGCATCTTATTGTGAGTAATGCCATTAATTCCACCAGTAATGACCACAACCATGATTGAGAACTGTGCTGAAACGCTGCAGGTCAATATCCATTGCAGAATGTGGCCTTAAAGCACAGGGCCTTCTATTGGTGAAGATTTGCCTGAATTGAACCTTATCCTTGACCTCGTCCTTTTAAATTAAATGTTTTAATTAAATTAAATTATAGATATATTCCTAAGATAAGTTGTTTCATTAACTATTCATCTTAAGATAAAACCAGCCTTTTATCTTATCACATTGATTACTACTATTACCCCAATAATGAAACTTTTAACTTTAATCCTTTTTCATTTTAATTGAAAGAATGTCACTCCCCATTCAGTGAATTATTTCTCTAAGTAATGGAAATGAATCTGCAGGGCATACATTTGACCCGTAGATGAAGTAGTGTGTCAGAAACCATGTAAATATTAGTTCAGATTTTCCCATGTGAGGGCAGAACCGATGGACACCGAAACACAAATACAAGGAACATAAACCCTATTACATTTCACATTGTTAAAAGCCACTGAAAATACCTTCCTTTAATCCGTGCCTGAAACAATAAGGAACATTCAGATAGAGATACGATCATACCAGCTTTCTCTCCACCCATTTGAAATAACAAACAAAAAGTCTCCCGCTGAATCACCCAGATAAGAAGTGTTCATTGTTATGTCTGTTTTGTCGCTTTGTCTTAAATTATTGAACTTAGTAGTTGTGCTGTAACAAGCTGTAACTATCTTGTTGGGGTAAGCCATGGTTACGTCTGTTCCCTGTGCATGGAAAAAGACATCTACGCTTTCCACACAGTCGTGGCTCTGTAAATAGGAATCCATTAAATGGAGAGGTGTTGTTTTGATCGAGTTCCGTTATCAACAGTCTCTCTCCAGCATGGCTGACTCCACCTTTTTAATGTACAGTGTTTGTGTTGCAGCTGAAGAAGCTTGTATACGTGTACCTGGTGAGGTATGCTGAGGAACAGCAGGACCTGGCACTGCTCTCCATCAGCACCTTTCAGAGAGCCCTCAAGGTAATGCCAGTCTCTGTTCATGTTTATTGGAGCCTCCCGTTGACTGACACCGTGTCGCTGACTGTGCTATGTCTGTCGCACCTGCCGTCGTTACGCAGCATGTAGACGTCTGCACTTGTCCTTCGTAGCGCAGCTAAACTAAGTGCGAGCCGAGCTGAGGTCGCGAGCCTAAACATCCAGTGACGCGTCAGAGCTCCGCCATTCGCACAAATGGTCGTTTGCGTGAACGGCGTTTGTGTGAACGTCGGGCGCACTAAACGACTCTCCCTGTCCCCGCAGGACTCAAACCAGCTGATCCGTGCCAGCGCTCTCAGGGTTCTGTCCAGTATTCGCGTGCCGATAATTGTCCCCATCATGATGTTGGCCATCAAAGAAGCTTCCACTGATCTGTCACCCTACGTAAGGAAGACCGCTGCCCATGCCATCCAGAAGCTGTACAGGTGAGGTGCTGACACTGGACGGGTTCTGTTGTGCAGGCAGAACAAGGCCCCTGTCTCTGGCTGGTTAGCGCTGGCAGGGCGCTGAGGAGCGCTTCATTAAAAAGCACTGCGCACAGGTTTTGTTTCTATCTTGTATGACAGCATGACCTCCACTACGCAAGCTAAAGCACTATGTGGACACGGGGCCGAAGGCACAACAACCCTAATAACATGCCCTTAGAATTAACTGCACAAATACACTGTGTATCTTGAGATATGTTTATGTTGATTTGTTTTTTTCTTTAAATATACTATGTGTTGCTGGTGCTTAGTGTGACATCTAGTTGCAGATATGCTCATAATGTAGCTCCTTTTAACTGTGCGTGCTGGCATTCTGGAAAACACAGTTTGGTTGTTATGAGTTGCATTATGCTAGGACTAGAACTACATCAACCAGGTTTCAAGTGTAGCCATCAAATAAAATGGAAATTATGGCTTTTCAGCTTGGATCCAGATCAGAAGGAGCACCTGATTGAAGTGATTGAGAAGCTGTTGAAAGACAAAAGCACAGTAAGTTCATGGACCACACTGTGTTTATATCCACCATGAGAGGGCGCCCTAGTCAAGCGATTCTCTCCCTCTCCCATTCATCAACTCTTTCAGCCATGCCACGGTTTGTTAACACCCACTTAAACCCACACATCTTCAGATGCTGCTTGTTAAGTGTCCATTTGGAAAGCATTTTCGCACTGATGCTAGTGTCAGCTTAATTTTCTCAAAGGCAATTTTCTTCTTTTCTTTCCCAAATGGAGAATAAATGAGTTGGGTCCTCAAATTCTATATTTAATCCAGTCACAGATGCAGTGCAGGCTACAAATTATAACAGTCAATAGACACCACATTAATTCGAGGAGGTCAAAGTAAATAGTATAACGGCTGTTTAAATTCCAATTTCACATGCGTAGGAGTTGGTTATAGAATGCAGTGTACATGATGTTCATACATACAAGCCATGCACAATTGGTTGGAATTATGTATTCACAGCATACCTGTCATTACCCAAACAAAACCAAGCAGCTTAGGCCAAGTGGGACGGAAAGCCCAGTACCAGATGCATAGCATATTTAGCCCCAGACGCTAACAAAGACAGATTACTCCCCTTCATTGGAGCTCACATTCTGAGGCTAGGGACACAGAGAAGAGAGGGCATTATCATCACACAGGCCTTACAAGCACTACCAGTTGTTGATAAATGATAAGCATTTCTAACACAGTGGATAGCCGGCTAGGGTGCTTTGTTATGATGTGGACAGTTTGCCTGCCATGTTGCCTTTTGTTGCCTGATACCAGTAAACACGCGAGTAATTTAGAATAATGTGTATGTGGCCAAAGATTTGTCATTGTGGTCTATTGATATTTTGTGGTTGACATATTGGAAAAACAAACCGCCAACACACCTGCAGACTTTGTTTAATTTACGTCTATGGCATTTAGCATTATTTGATCCAAACAGCTTGTCAATAAGTATGTTAGTACGTATTATTTTAGATCTGTGACGTCATCCGAGCTAGATTATTGTCAAGCCTATATAGAAGTCTGCAGGTTAGGCTTTTACCGCCCTATTGAATCTATAAAACCGCGGCGTATACAACCAGCTCTCTGTGAGAGCTCCATCTTGTCTAGTGAGTTCTATCAGGCAATTAGCACGTAGCTGGTGTCACTACACCGCGTGCAGGCAAGGGGAAGCGTCATCTTAGGGCGATAGGGCCGAGGCTGTGTCCAGGCTCCAGGCGGGGCCCTCTCTGGCTAAACGGCTGTGACACACCGAGCGAGCCACGCTTCCTGCAGGCAGCGCGCTCCACAGACGAGAGGCCTGACGGCAGACACAACATTGTGCGGCCGCATTACCGTGATGGATCTATTATCCAGCCATTACAAGATAAATGATCGATTCCTCCCTGCCTGCCTCTCCTTCCACACCTCCTGCAAAATTGAAATGAGAACAGAAAGAGGTGGGCAGGGAGGGGGGTATGATTAGGGGCTAGGTGAGATGCCCATTAATTTAAGAGGAGGAGGAAGGGAGGAGCCGCCAGAGGGAGGACAGGGCCAGCCCTACAGCAGGCCATCAATCAAGGGAGGAGTGCGTTGTCTCGGGCGTGATGACCCAGCACTCCACGCCTCCCCGCCACCCTAATTAGAATTCATAGCAAAATAGATGCAAGGAAGCGGTTTGGGCCCTTCATAATTTTCTATGAAATTTATTGTTATTAGAAGAACCATTTGCTTAGTGTGATTTTTCCATTACCGGCTTGTCACGCCGGGTAGATAATATGGCGGAGGTGGGGGTGAACTCCGTAGATTGGGGTGTCAGTTTTGTTGATGGTGCATGTAGTTTACCTTGCTGCTGGGTCTAATGGGGGAACACAAAGCCATCCAGCGGGCCCCCGCATGCTCAGAGAGCTGCTGTTAATAGCCTCCGAATCTGAAGAAGCTGAGCCCAACCACCGGGGGAGAATGACAGATAACCATACAATAGCAGCTTTGCATTTAGATTCATTTCAGTTATTTTTTTTTTATGAATGTTTTATTTTGTGTATGTTTTCCCACAGTACTGTGCGTTTCACATAGGAGGCTATAGCTATGCATTGAGCAGCTGTTGGTTTTAGGCTGCCTTATCCATAATGATTAAAATCTACTTAAGCTAACCTGCATTGCAATTATAAGCCACAAGCAATTTAGAGCCAGGTTATGAATTTATTTCTTGTGGGCTTCTTGATAGTGTGCTCAACGGACTACTTCAATAATTAGTTTTGCGCTTAACTTTCTCTGGGCTGACCATTTTGTGTCCTGTGTTTTGTGTTTCATAAATAACCGTGGTCTTGGGGACCCCATGCCCTGCATGTTCTAGATGTATCCCTGCTCCAACACACCTGACTCAAATAAATGGGTCGTTATCGGGCTGCTGTAGAAGATTGATAGCGACCAATTCATTTGAGTCAGGTGTATCACGGAGAACATCCAGGAAACACGGTAGGACACGTAGCCTGCAGTTTGAGCTAAAAGAGAAACCAAATAGGGTCAACTTTTTTATATGTTCAGTATGCCTTTTGAAATTGGCAGTATTTCTATTCAAATTCCTTTGTTTAAACTGGTCCATCAAATCTTGACATGTACTGTATTGGCCGGAAGTTCATATTTTGTTGGAAAGGAGGGGTCAAGAATGTGATGCTGGCGTATCGGTCTTGTGTTGAGAAGAGAGAAACTCGAAACAAAAAGGGCCGCGTTGGCGGCTAGTACTGGGGGAATGGTAACGTAGCACAACAATCCTTTCCTCAGTTAACGTATTCCACGCCATATTCCTGGCTCTCTGCTGCACGTGTTTATACATGCAGCAGAGAGCACTTTGTCAGAACACGTCGTAGGAATCGTCAAACTAACAAATATCGGACATGCTAGTCTTTTCGCTCTCAACGTCGTGAGGCGTCCTGGCCTTTGCTTCGCTGGTCTTTGATTATATGGAGTAAAGACACCCGACACTGGAAATGTGTCGGAAGTAAATATATTGTTTTCTTTAATGTACTACTTAAAATGTTTCTGTGTCTGGGTTTCTGTACATGTCAGAAAGGCTAATCATCACCTGGATTCAAGATCCATAATCCTCACTGAACCTATAGTTAGCAGCCACATATACATCCATGCACGCACACACGCACGCAGCGACAGGCACACAATCAGTGCAGGCTCACGAAAGGGCTGATGAGTAAATCCACATGCTTCCTGGGGGAACTACCAGAGAGCCCCCATCTGGTTTAATTGGAGAGACCAGATTCTACTCCCCTTCTGTTTTTCTCCAACCTCTGTTTCTCCCTGCCACATTAGTGCTGTTTACATATTAATACTCTGCTTTCAGTCATGTAGCCAGCAGCCATCTAATACTACAGTGGTTGTGGCCCCGGCCACTGTCCGTTGGGTAAAGGTTATTTGAGGGCAGGTAGCCTTATCAATGAGCATTCTGAATATTGCGTGGTGGGGGCAGGGTAATCTGTCAGCAGCATTGGGGATTATAATGATGGATTTCTTTGTTTTGTGCTGTGTGAAATTAACGAGCAAAAACTTTTAAGTGTTGTGATCTAATTATACCCTTACTTTCTGCCTGAAATGTGTTTACTGTAATCAAAGTAGTAAATTGGCATTATTATGTGAATTTATTTAGTTAACCGGAATATTGGAAAAAATGCTTTATTTTCAAACCAGGGTCACCTCTGTTAGTGTTTAATTCATCTAGATGTAAGATGTCATGTTCAAGAGACACAGACGGTTAACCTCCAATATTATGATGGATGTTGCAGTGTGCACGTGTTGATAGTATGTACGTATGTGTTGATAGTATGCATGTATGTATGCATGTGTTGATAGTATGCATGTACACACATACTATAGGGGGAATGAACATCACAAGAACATCACCCGGCCTCTTTTATGTTCCGTCTCTGCGTAGCTCGTGGCCGGTAGCGTGGTGATGGCGTTCGAGGAGGTGTGTCCAGAGCGCATTGACCTGATCCACAAGAACTACCGCAAGCTGTGTAACCTGCTGGTTGACGTGGAGGAGTGGGGCCAAGTGGTAATCATGTCGATGCTGACGCGGTACGCCAGAACCCAGTTCACCAGCCCCTGGAAAGAGGTGAGACACCTGGCCACACCCACAGTAGAGCAGGGTTCATGGGTACTGATGGCTCTTATAGTGGAAGGGACACTTCTGTTGATTTCAGTTTGTTTAAATCCAGTTTTAACCATTCATTTGTTATTAATGTGCTTATGTTTGGTTGTTATTGTTATTATGGGGAACCCTCTTTGCCGGACCGCGCACTACATTCTAGTAGGTGGTGCTAATGCACCGTGTAGACAGTAGGTGGCGCTAATGTACCATGTAGCGTAGACAGTGGGTGGTGCTAATGCACCATGTGGAGTAGACAGTAGGTGGTGCTACTGCACCATGTATAGAAGACAGTAGGTGGTGCTAATGCACCATGTATAGAAAGTAGGTGGTGCAAATGCAAAATGTAGACCGTAGGTGGTGCTAATGCACCATGTAGACAGTAGGTGGCGGTAATGCACCATGTGGAGTAGACAGTAGGTGGCAGTAATGCACCATGTAGACAGTAGGTGGCGGTAATGCGACAGTAGTGTTGGAGCCTAACTTTTCACGGAGGAATCTTGCATGCTAACTATGTATTGGCCTATGGTGTTGGCTCATGCCCCTGGCCGGCTGAACTTGCCTAGTTTTTACTTGTTGTTTACTTGATTATATAATAAAACTTTTTATTAAGTTATTTTTTATTTATATTAACATTTCATAACCGCAGAGATAGTTTCCTAAACCTATCGGTGACCATTAATCTGACCACGGTGGCCTTCAGTATCAGTATTTAGATACTATTTAGCTACTCCTGACTGTAGCTGTGTTTTGTGGCCGGCTTGCTCTTCAGGGTGCCTTGTTTGACGAGAACAATGAAAAGCACTTCTACGGCTCTGACGCCGAGAAAGAGGAGCAGGTTGAGGCCAAGCCCTACATCATGGACCCTGACCATCGCCTGCTGCTCAGAAACACCAAGCCTCTGCTGCAGAGCAGGAACACAGCTGTAAGTGGGACATCTCACCGGCAGCCACTTGTTTTTCTTGGGAGTGTTGCCTTGCCCAGTTGGAGGTTTACGTTGTGCTTTGAGACTGTAACTGTTAACTGTAACTGTTAGCTTCCGTTTCATTCCCTACTGACTGCCAATGGAGGCTACAAAGTGGATATAGAACCATAGTTATCTTCGTAACAGATATAAGATGTAACTAACTCCCACTAATTGGTGTTATGGCATGTGTTATGGGCTGCCATAAAAACCAGTGACACATTGCAATAGTGGTTCCGTAAAGAGTGTAAACGCTGCTCATCACTGTCGCTCAAATCAAGGCTACTTTATGACACACACACACATACTTAATCATGCAGTGTGGAGCAGCGCTGTACCTATAAAGCACACACACATCCATTCAGTCCAAAGTAAACCCCCAGGAGTCGGTCACACGGTGTACTTGTACCCAGCACACATCTCCATCAGCCGGCGTGCTCAAGGTCTCAGTGGCCTCGCACCAACAGGACGACAGGCGCTCTGAAGTGCCAGCGTTGATTAAAATGTGACGAGCTGGGTCTTCACCAGAGGAAGCCCAGTGACGTCCTCCATCTTCATAGGCGCCGGGACATTCCCGACTGCTGGTGTATGTTCTGCTGTAGTGGGTTTGCGTTGGTAGTACGTGGGGTTAGGGATGGGTTGTGACAAAGTGTGTAAATTAATATGTCCCCCTAATGTAAAGTGGGCATGGAGAGTTGCAGTGAACAAGTGATTTACCACAGTTGGGTCAGTGGGCTTACCATTTCATTGTGTTTCTTCCATTTGAATGCATATGTTACATCACGTGCCCCTCTTCGCTATGTGCAGGTGGTCATGTCTGTGGCGCAGCTCTACTGGCATCTGGCCCCCAAACACGAGGTCAGCATTGTCACCAAGTCACTGGTCAGGTTGCTGAGGAGCCACAGGTACTGTTAGTTTGTCTGCAGTCACATGGGGTTGGTTCACATTCACTGTGTGTGTGATGCTGACGTCTGCCTGCACGTTGCCTGTGTTCTACAGAGAGGTGCAGTACGTGGTGCTACAGAACATCGCCACCATGTCCATTCAGAGTAGGGTGAGGATTGTGTCTCTTTTAAACTGGACTGGTGACTGGTATTTGTTTAATAACGCTCGTACCTCGCTCCGACCAGGGGATATTTGAACCGTACATGAAGAGCTTCTATGTGAGATCGACAGATCCAACCCACATCAAAACACTGAAGGTAACCTGCCAGCACCTTGCACAGTGTAACAGTGGAGGTTCACCATGCTGGTTTATATTAATAGCAGTGCATTTCTGTTTTCAGCTGGAGATCCTCACCAACCTGGGCAATGAAGCGAACATCTCCACCATCCTGAGAGAATTCCAGGTTTGCTTGTCTTGGCTCTGCTTACATCTGCATGCATATCCCTCTCTTATTCATAATAAGAGGGCAATATTCATAATTGTCATCAAGATATATTGCGTTCAGATAAGCTGAATAAGGCATTATGGGAATGTTTTATGCTGATCAGAGTATGCACGGTTGACTTTACACAGGAATGTAAAAGGTATATTAATGGAAGGAAAACGGCTTAGAAGGAGTATTGTTTATTAAAACAGCTCTTGACTATTTGATTTGAATAGATCATCTCTTCTCACTATTTGCATTGCCCTCTTTCCCAGACCTATGTGAAAAGTCAGGACAAAGCCTTTGCAGCTGCTACCATCCAGGCCATTGGCAGATGTGCCACAAACATTTCTGAAGTGTCCGACATTTGCCTGAATGGCCTGGTTCTTCTGCTCTCCAACAGAGATGGTAAATGCAGTTGTGGCATGCATTTCTATATTGAAGCATTACATAATGGTAATGAGAGCAAACTCAGCGGGAGGATAACGTGGTGGTCGATTGTTAGCTGTATGAATATTTGGGCGTGAATCTAACCCCTGCATGCTGTTGTGTCATATCCCCCTCTTTGGATGAAATGCTACATTTCTTAATTGAGCTGTAAGCGTTGAATGTGTTTGTTCTGTGCAGAGACTGTGGTGGCAGAAAGCGTGGTGGTGATCAAAAAGCTGCTTCAGAGTCAGCCCACACAGCACAGTGAGATCATCAAGCACATGGCCAAGCTCTTTGACAGCATCACCGTGAGTGTTGCCGCCATCAAACGGTCACCAGCAATGTGCCGTTGACTGACACCTGGGCACAGTCTTCAGGTTGTCTTTGTGTGTGACTCCATCCACTGCCAGGTGCCCATGGCCCGAGCCAGTATCCTGTGGCTGATAGGAGAGTACTGTGAGAAGGTGCCCAAGATAGCGCCCGACGTACTCCGCAAAATGGCCAAGAGCTTCACAGCAGAAGAGGACATTGTCAAGCTGCAGACTGTCAACCTGGCAGCCAAACTCTACTTGACCAACTCCAAGCAGGTACTGGAGTTTCTGGACAATCAACTTGTTTCAGTCTGTAAGTGGTATTTATATTTGCTTCAGTCACATATGTAATCTTTGTAGCCCCATTTCAATTTTTCACGAGTGATACATTGCCATCTATTGGCCATAGTTGGCACTGTATGCCGTAGACATAATACTGCACAGAAGTCCCTGGAGCAGCCAGACAACTTAACATCACACGACTGATATAGTCTGGGGAGTACCGTATATGGGTAGGCTCAAAGTAGGTTGTTATGGGCCTGTTTTGGTTGTTCTTGAGTTATTGAGTTGTTCCTGACACAGCAGCAGACACCATTCACGTTTTAAGTCTTTAGTAGAGCTAATGTTTAGGGCACATGCTGCAAAGGCTTTGAATAACGTTAATGTCCACACATATTGAGATTAAGGCACATGTATGCCCTCTGCACAGTTGAGAGTGCAGTAATGTTAATGTAACAGCCTTGCTCCTAGCCCAATGTGATTCTAGTCTGCGTGTGTGTGTGTGTGTGCGCTGGGTTTATGAGCCTAGGTGGTGCGTTCGCCAACGAGCACATTGTTATACTCCGTCTTGTGGGTAATGTGTCAGGGCTGGGTAGACCAGGGGAGAGGTGCAGACGTGGAGATGATTAAGCGGAGGAATGGGGTATTAATACCCCCCTCCACTCGCACACACCCCACACATTCAGTCAGCAGTAATTCTTGGTTTTTACGCCCGCCTAAATAATGCATGTTAGCACAGCCATTCTCTCTCACGATATTGAGCAGTAAAAGGCTGGGACACTTTGTCACTCATCTCTAATGCAGGGACCACGGCTTGTGCTAAGAGAGAGGCTGCGGACAATAGGCGAGGCGTGTCGAGGTGTCTGTTCATTAGCAGAGGAACGCCTTAAGGAAAATAGTGCTACAGTGTGTAATGGGTGGCGATTTACAGGCACTCCGTAATGGAGAAAACGTCTCTGTGCAATGCTCATGCTCCCAGCGTGTTGATGAACTCAGGATTTAAAGTGGTCATCTGTGAGTCTGTGCACCATTAGGGCCTAGTAATTGCCTTTGCATGTGCATTCAGACAGGATGGTGGTGAAGCGGTTCCATTTTTGAGTGAGGGATTTCACGGCGTTCCCAGTGTCGTGTGCTGTATGTTTATGTTAAACATTGACATGACACCCCCACCCCCCCAGACCAAGCTACTGACCCAGTACATCCTGAACCTGGGCAAGTACGACCAGAACTACGACATCCGGGACCGCACGCGCTTCATCAGACAGCTGATCGTGCCCAACGAGAAGAGCGGAGCCCTGAGCAAGTACGCGCGACGCATCCTGTTGGCGCCCAAACCAGCTCCAGTGCTGGAGTCTGCCTTCAAAGGTACTCCCCCCACCCCCCTCCCGCCTGTCCCACACCAGGGACTCTGTCCACTCGTCCACACTAACCCATCTGCCGTGCTGCCTAGCGCTGTTAGCTTAGCCCAGATGTAAAACAGGTTCAGTGGTTTTATCATTCTGGTGGGTCGGTCTTTCTGAAGGGCGGTGGGGTCAAAGCCCTTTACCGGCCACTAATGAGAAGCTAATGCTAACCTCTCAGACTTCAAGATGGGAGAAAATCTCTCTCTCTCAATTTAGCTACCCCTCCCCCTCCGCCCTCATCTCTACCCGCCTAAAGGTACGGAATCTGCCTCCGAAAACATTAGAATGCTGCTGCAGTTTGAACCCATTGGATGTTTATGGAGCATGTTAACCACCCCTGTCATTCTTAATATTCACAATTTAGGCCCTTTTTTTCTCTTTGGGTTAGAGAAGCACAATTCTGAGAGCACACCTCCCCAAGGTAGACTGATTACCTTCCTGTATTGACCGCTGGGGAGGGAGAAATGTGTGTGCACGTGCCCACACACGCAGATGTGTTTCTGACCAGACTCTAGCTGTATAAGTGTTTATACAATGATATTTCAGTGTTTTTAATGACAATTACATTACATTAATGGCTTGCTGTTCAAGAACAGACTCAAGGTCACCTTGAGACCCTCCAGCTCATGTTAATGGTTCTTCCACATTACTTGACATTTTTACTTTATTTTCAAATGTTTCTTATTTTGTTTTCTTTTTGTTTGATGTTTTTTTCTTTTCTTGTCATATTTCTTTGCTTACTTTCAGACCGAGACCGCTTTCAGCTGGGAACTCTTTCACACAGCATCAATCTTAAAGCTGTTGGATACTTGGAGCTCTCTGATTGGCCGGCCATTGCTCCTGACCAATCAGTGAGGAACGTGGAGGTCATTGAACCGGTATGAGAAACCACCTTGCTCATTTTAAACGTAACTGCCAATGACAATGTCAGGCAGTTACGGAAGTGCCGAGTTGACACTCCTTTTAGTTGGAAGTAGTTATCTATCCATCCATCCATCCATCCACTTATCCATCCATCCATCCACCCATCTATCCATCCATCCACCCATCTATCCACCCATCTATCCACCCATCTATCCATCCATCCATCCACCCATCCATCCATCCACCCATCCATCCACCTATCCATCCATCCACCCATCCATCCACCCATCTATCCACGCATCCATTATCTTGACCGCTTCTCCAATGGTTGTTAGTCAATCCAATATTATAAGGAATGTATTGCATATACTATATGTTCATTGGTTAACTATTTAAGGCATAATTCTGTATTCCAGAATTAGCACTTTAGAGCAATATGAAGTTTATTTTTCATAACATTAAAGGGATAGTCAAGGGAAATCAGTCATTTTAGTCTTAGCATGTCATTAAAGGATGTAGAAGCTTAATATAAACACATACAAACTATGAAAATCAACTTCCAT
>JAODUK010000004.1:407523-426202 GCA_027564635.1 Typhlichthys eigenmanni | reverse complement strand
GGTAAGCAAGAGCCGTGGCTGTAAAAGTTGGCCCGGTGGTGTCAGAAGGGCTCCAGGCAGAGTAACGCTTCTTCACGGCTGATCACAGTGCCCTCGGCTCAGGGTCTCTCAATTCTTGCAGGTGTGTAGTCAGCGCAGGGCAGCACCCCAATGCCCCCAGCCCTCCGTTCGAACAATAACTCAATAGCATCTTTCATACATGGGGAGCTTGTTTGGGGGGGTATTGTTTCTCTAATGCACTGCACGTTCGGAGTGACTGTCAAGTCGGTGGCTCTCCATGTGTGGTTCGACACCCCACGTGCAATCGTGATTTACTCATTTGGGTCCGCGACACAAAATATTGTTCTTCATATTTTAATATATTTGTTTTGAATATAGTTTCATTAGCTTTCCAATATGATAGTATTATTTATATTATAAATTAAAATGTTGGCATGCACCTGGGTGCGGGGTGTGGGTGGGGGGGGGGGAGGGGTCGCAATGTCAAACCAGGATGAGGAGGACCTGCTAACGTTCATGAAACCTCCCTGAACTGAGCTGACTTTGAGAAGACGCATGTGAAAAAGGTTAATAGGTGCTGTGATGCAGCCCTGCACTAATATGGCGGCTTTGTGTTGTTTAGCTGGAGGTGTTGCAAGAATCCAGAATGATGGTTCCAGATTGTCAGCGCCGTCTCACCATCGCCCATGCAGACCTGCTTCAGTTACTTGTAAGATGTTTAAGACGCCTTGATAAATAAACATAACCTTGGTGTAATTATTTCATCCATATTCAAGCGACATTCTGCTAGAACGTTGTTGCTCCCACAGAACCCAGGGTAACCCGCTGGCTGGTTGAAACCATGCTTATGCTGCCCGAAGGGTCTGAGGGGGCTCTAATGTTATTAATTAGTCTGAATATTATATCATCATTCGCTGCTATTGGTGCTGTATGAAGTTAGACAATACTTATTTTCAATATACTGTAACTACTTTATATTCAATAAAAGATGGAAGTGTGATAATATTCTATTCACCACCTTATAGCATCACAGATGATCATAAGACATGAATTGATATCAAACCATTTCTAACCCTTTTAAACTAAGTATGCCACATTGTGTATTTACAATTATATTAACAAGGCAACTTAATAATAATAATAAAATATAAAAATACTTGCACACACATAGTGTTGTTCATAAAAATGGTACAAGTAATGTTTTGTATTATTATATTTGTCATAATCCATCTATTTGCTATCCACATCTGTTAACAATAATTGAAACAAAGCACAATTAAATGTGTGTTGATTGGTTTGCCACATTCTACATGTAATTCATGTTGGTGCGACTCATAATAATGCTTAAAGGGAAGCAAGTGAAGAAAGCAAACATACACCTGCATGTCTCCGGGTCATGCCAATTAATGCAGGGTGACAGTCAGGCAGAAAGCCACTCTGAGGAGTGCTGAACACCTTAGTGGGTGCTAACCCAGAATTAGCCACACAGTCCCTTTCCTATCACTCAACATGTCTGTACCGGGCATCCTTTTCCCTCTTCTTTACACACAAATACACACACACTGTATATGCACACACAACCATGCATTAAAGATAATTAGTAGCGCTGTTACCAAACCACAGGAACCCACACACACACCATTAGTAAGGGATGTGATTGGTTAAGAGCTCAGTGATGTTATCGTGAATAACGTATAGATTCAGTGAATCTCGCCACTGAGCAATACGTGTTTGTTTAACATGGGAACAAAGTATCTGTGTGCCTTGTCTCTGTGTGTGTATGTGTGTTTTCAGGAAACGGAAGAGGAGCTGTCTGAAGCAGAAGAATACATGGAGGCTAGAACCATAATGGACTCAGTGAAGCTTGAGGAATGATGTTCTCATTTAGATGCACATACGTAGATGTCCGTTCCTTTTGTCAGACCATATCCATGGAAACGGGAATCAGAAAAAACATAATTGTTCTTTTTATTTGTATTTTATTCTTTATTTCTATTATAGTCAACAACCTGCTTTTCAAGTGCTTCTTGTTTGTGTATGATCTCACAATAAAACAATAATAAACATTCTTACTGGAGATTGTTTTTTTTTTTATGGGCAGTTTATAGATTCTGTATAAACCTACAGAATTGTCTTAACCTTAATTGACATGAACATTGTTATTGAGCCCACTTATTTCAGTTTTGTAAAATGTTTAAAAAACTGCAGATGGAGTTAACTTCAAATGACAATTGCCAACATGTCCCATTTTTGAAATAATTTTGTTATAACTTCTCATAAAATATGCTTATTGGACTGCATTTATAGCACTTTTCCAAACTTCTGGTCATTCAAAACCCTAGGATTTCCTCACATGCACCCATTCACACACCGATGGTGATTGCTGGCTGCAAGGCACGACCAACCACGGGAGCAGTTAGGGTTATGTGTCTTGCTCAAGGACACCTCGACCATGTATCGAGTATGGCCTGTCTCCCCAAAAGGCGCTGAGAAGCCTGCCCTATATTTATAATAATACAATTTTAAAAAGTGGTTTGTTACCCTTTGTAACGTCAATTATTTAATCTCGTTTAAGCAAAGACTAAGGCCTTGCGCTTTAACAATCACCTCTCAGTCCACCCATGAAATGCATATCAAAACAATATTGTGCGGCCTAAATACATAATTCAACAATATTGGGCAGTTGCAAAGGGTTTTTCCAGACATTGTAATATTAAATACACTCAGTGGCCAGACAAATTACGGTTACATTTGGCTCCATTCTTTTTTGCACATTTGGATAATTAAAGGGATCACCCCAAAGTCTCATTACTGCCCTAATGAGGCGCTGCAACTCCGTGACATCTAACCGCTCCATCTCGTTAAGGAAATCGCTCTTCAATGCTGATTATTTTATTTGGAAGCATAATTATATTTCTTTCGGATAAATCACGGTCTAATCGAGTCCATACAGAGGGCGGCGACGCTAATTGAGGCATGAGATGCGGTAGCGGCTAGCTGGCCTGATGGCAGAAGAGCGCATGTACGCGTCTTATGGATTCGTGGCGATCCTCTTGCCTTTTTCCTCCTTTGCGCTCAAACACAACAACTTATTACTTCTAATCCCCCGACTGTCACCAAATCACTTGCACGAAACAAGAATCTAATTTGTTAAACTGGCACTTGTGCAGATGGAAGATCGATTTTTTTTCTCCTTAGTATTTTCTAGTTGATTGAATTCAGATGCTGCAGACTGCACCAGAGAGGGTGGAAAAGTCAACAAATATCATCCTGTGTTTTGTCAGCATATCATGCTCGGAATGGTGAATGGTGGCTTGAGGCATGCTGAAGGTAGCCGCACCACATTGCTCCAGACTTTCACGGCCTGAACCGAATTATTCAGCTCCACAAGCCCTGAATTACATTTGTTTTTCCTGCAGTTTTATTAAAAGTCACTCCTCATCTCCAGAGCGCTGAAAATGTCTACTTTCCACTCAGATGCGCCGCATTAACTCACAGGGTTGGATTTGTTTGTTTGTCTATTTTTATTTATATCGTGGTTAAGATTGATGTAGGCTTGTTCTTGGAATCTGCCAGGAGAGATGCGCTGTATTCCTTGTTTGGCCTAATTAGGCTACACTTTACAAACACCAACACCTGCATTTAAACATTCACACGATTTGACTGATACATTTAAAATATGACCAATGTTATTCGCGTTGAAATATTATGTAATAGGCTACTTGAAATTCATATTGTTCATATGCATAGCCTGGTTAAGATTAAAATAACACGTTTCAAAAATAGCCTTAAAAACTGAACCTAAACGATACAGATCAACAACATAGCCATAGTTAATTAATATTAAATAGACTATAGCCTATACACAAATCAGTAAACGTTAAATACAATATTTCTATTGTTCTATTTTTGTACAACCTTTTATTAAAGATTAATCTACACGTTACCCATCTAAAATTAAAACCTTAATAATAAAACTTTTACGTGTTATTTTGTGTCTCTTCTGCAGCATGGCTCATTGCACACCCCCTTCTCGTTGTTTGGATTAAATATGAGCTAGTAGTCTGCTGCGAGAGGACTCATTCACTTGTGTTTGGGCAGCTATAAAAACACTGAGCTATTGGAAAGGCGATAAAAACGAAGCGCGCAATCCATCATTCCTCAGCGGTTCCTTTCTGAGGGAGCGGATAACACCAAACAATGTGATGATTTTAAATTATCTTTATGGCTTCACAGCGTTATAGGCAAGTCGCTTTAAAATGGTACAGGTAGCCGCTGACATAGTGATTACGACCAGATCAACAAATATACAATTACAAAATATGCTAAATTATTCCACATTTGTTAATAACATACGAACAAACCGGTGAATATATATCCTGATTTAGTTGCGCTTGGTTCCAGCGCTATACGCCGAAGCAGGAGGCTATAGTTTCCAAATCCACGTTGGTGTTTCTGTCCACACTTTCAGATTGGATAATGAAAAAATATCCTGGTGTGTCCGGTCGGAGTTCCGTAGTGCACACGTCTAGCTTGGCAGTAGCCTATATGGTCACCAAATAAAAGATGTGCCGAAGCTATTGAAGCCGAGATAGATGAAGGAAAGAGACAAAATAGGACCGATTCACGCTCGGACGCATCCTTTGTGCCACCCGAAGGCACTATTCACTTCACTATAATACTGCTTTCTCAAAACGTCCCGACATCTGTCTAAATGTTTGCTGTATAGTCCTTATATATTTGTGAGTGTAGTGACTGTAACGAGAGATGCAGTAATGTGCTAATGAGTCTAATGGTAGTTTGTGTAATTACACGATGCGTTGTATGTGTTTTAGGACATGCTCTTTGATTGAAATTAATAAAATTAATTTGGTCCGATTATAAAAATTCTATGAAATAATAATAAAAAAAGGATAAAGGCATGTTTCACATGGGGTCTTCGTGGATCCACATTTCAAGTTTTCCTTTTAAGTCCTATATTTAAAAATGTCATGTAAAACACAAACTCTTTCCCCTTTCCCGCGAATTACACACTTAATTTGCTGACATATCATTTATAACAAGTCCCTCCCTTCCTGACAATTGGGCCTAAACTCTATTAAATTAGACCTAATTTATAGTAATTTTGCTCTTAATAATAGCAGTAAGATAAATATTTAGCACTAATTGTATAAAAGCATAATGATCTTGAAAATTACCCTGCTAGAAATATATAAACTTAGTTGTTTGGCTGACTGGGAAATTAAGAATAATAGAAGTGGCTCACTTAATCTTTTAGTCACTTTTGTGTAGACCTAGCCGATAAATTGTAATGGGAACCATAATAATGAAAACTAAATAGGAATGGAAATGCTATTAAATTGTAATGTGAAACTCCAAAGCAGTAACATGTTTTCTTATATATTGCAGCTGATGCTTGAATATGTTTGTGTAGTGTCTCTCGGCCTATATAAATATAACCTCACTATTACTTCAAAGCTGAAGAGAGTTAGAAACAGCATGCACAATTAGGCGAATATTGTGGTGATACAACATTTCTTGAACGGGTCGAAGCTTTCACATATATTAAATCAAGTTATTTTATTGGATGTAATTTGGAGAAGAAATCAAACCCAATTACAAGAATGAGGAGAAATGAACTCGTGAATGTGGCCTTGGAGAGATTTGACTGGCTTGCTCGCGGGGGTCTTGGGGTAGCTGACATATCTGGAGCGTCAAATCTGATTGGTCCTCGTTTGAAGAAGCTCATGGGTTCATTCCGTTGTTAAGCGCCTCCCCATTTCTCTAAAGTACATTATAATGCAACCAACCTCCTTTTTTAACCACAAACCGAATTTGCTTTCATTTAAGCTATATATATTTCTTAAATAGGTTAAAGTCGTAGAGATTTTTTTGGAATAGCATATCGCCCTGGAGCGGTGCGCAATGCTATCGCATGCCGACCTGCTGGATGCTCGCCTCGGTGAGTTATCGTCACCAAACTCCGGTCTTCAACTCTACTGTAAGCTGGAGGCGCTTCTCATCTAAATCATGAACAGAAAATTGACAATTTGTTTCTTGTGTTATCTGATTTATGTGATTGAAGTGAGCTAATTTATTGGAAAGCAATTATTATTATTATTATTATATTACTGTGTAATTTGATTTAACAAATTTCCAAGATATTGGTGCTCTGGATTGAATTAAGTGTATTTAAGGGTAGATTTTAAACGTGCATGATGTATTTTTGCTGCTATTTCAATGTGATTTTGCTACTTGTAGTTATTTTCAATCAGCAGCTATACAATGTTACCAAATAATGTACTACTAACAATTTTCCTTCCCCTTGTAATATTACTTGTTTGCCTCAACTTTAAAACCTAAACTTGTGTGTTGATTGTCCAGGGATGAAAGATGCCGCAGCCGAGCTTTTAGGTCACCGGGAGGCTTTGAAGTGTCGGCTAGGCGGAGGCGGTCCGGACCCGGGCCACGCAGTAGAGCTCGCCCCGGGCTCGGACGGCGTCGAAGGAGCGACGATGCTACCGGGCGACGATCTTAACAACGGTGGATCCAACCAGTCCGCCGTGCAGGTGAACAGTAAAGATCAGGAGAAACAGCAGCAACAGCAGAACAGCCAGAACCAGTCCGGAGGACAGCAGAGCCAGAAACAGAAGAGGCACAGGACCAGGTTCACACCGGCGCAGCTTAACGAACTGGAGCGCAGCTTCGCGAAGACGCACTACCCAGATATCTTCATGCGCGAAGAGCTGGCGCTACGAATCGGCTTAACAGAATCCCGCGTGCAGGTTAGTCTGTCAGATTTGTGTCAAATATGGAAACTCGGAACAAACTATTTTTCAAACACACAAAACAGTGCAACACATCTTTTATTTTTCAAAATATTTTTATAGCTATAATACAATATATACAATATAATATAACAATAATATACAATATACTATAGCTGTTATTTTATAAATAAAACGTAATTTTATGCAATGTATGTTTAGGGTATACTTTGTGACAGGTAAATTTTTCTGGACATACTGCCATGATGACACATTTGTCATATAATTTAACATTAATTATCTTTAAATGTAGACTTGCACACAACTTAATAATTTAAATATCGAATATCGAATTTGAATATCGAATAATACAGCCTAAATTGCTGCAGTCAACATTAAATGTTATGCATAACAATAGCCTATACTACTATATACTATATAAACTATAGTTTATACTCTTATTTCCAGCTAAATTGTGAATTATATTTTTATCAATATTAGGCTAAATATCTTTGTTAGCTCTTACGTATGAAAATAAAATAGAAATACATATGATTTATATTAAAGTAAAATCGTGCTACTGCAACAACATTGGGACTTGGATGTAGAAAGGTAAAACACAGTTATCAAATAATAACGGCCACTGCATATTTGGCGTTGCACATTTTCTTTCTAAAATGCACAAGGGCCAATCGCGATCGTTGTCTATTAACATTGCATAGTTTGGCTTTCATGGGTGGACGGTCTCGAAAAGGATATTTATGATAGCCGCACAATTATATGTTTCTATAGCTTTATGTTTCAATTGCCTCCATTAAACCCATATCCTCTATGACAAAGGTCAATATCATTTCACGGTCAGCGCAGGCAAAACGTATATCAGCTCTACGATTTACTTAACCTAAATAAAAAGACACATAACGATCAATTGGCTTGACGTATTGGAAAATATTAGACACAGCGTCTAATGTGTTACCTTTATAAATGTTTTTTCTAAACCACACTAAATTAAAATGGCCACGTCATTAATAATTATAGTGTAGTGTACTATATGTGAAATAATAATCGTTATTATGGCATGCTGATTCAAATCGATTTCATTACTATTTACATAAAATAAGAATTAGTGAATTGACGCCCATCACCGTTTTTGAGATGCCCCAGAGCAGAGGTCCAGACGGTTAGTGATGGGCCTGTCACATACCTACGTCTTAATGCTGGACGTGCAGAGGGTGTACTCTATCTTTTAAACGGAATGAGAAATTGCATTTTCTTTCCTCTGAAGTGTAATGTATTTTCGGGCTGCTTTTCACGGCTGACTTCACAGAGAAAGAAAGTGAGATTGGTCTGCCCTTATTACGATGCCTCGCTTTCTCAAGCAAATCTTCACATTAATCATCGATGCCCGGTTACTGTAGAGACCCCCAAGGACTGTCTGAATAAAGGCATGCTTCACAACGACTATGTCCTGCGCGTGTTTTTGTAGCCTATTCAATGAGCTCTGGTAACATAAGCAAGCAAATGGCTATATGTTGCCATGGGCGCATAATGCAGAATAGCCAACATGGCCATGTATATATGCTGATACTGCTTTGCGTCTTCAGGTATGGTTCCAGAACCGACGCGCCAAGTGGAAGAAGCGCAAGAAGACCACAAATGTGTTCCGTTCCCCAGGGACTCTCCTGCCTACACATCATGGACTCCCGCAGTTCCCCTCAGCCGCCGCCGCAGCAGCCGCCATGGGCGACAGTCTTTGCTCGTTCCACGCCAACGACGCTAGATGGGCGACGGCGGGAATGCCCGGCGTGTCTCAGCTGCAGTTGCCGCCCTCACTGGGCCGCCAGCAGGCCATGGCTCAGTCCTTGTCTCAATGCAGCTTAGGCGCCGGGCCGCCTCCCAACTCCATGGGGCTATCGAATATGTCCTCGAACGGCTCTGGGCTTCAGTCACACCTCTACCAGCCCACCTTTCCCGGGATGGTACCCGCGTCCCTTTCCGGTCCAACGAACGTGGCCGGGTCGCCGCAGCTGTGTAGTTCTCCGGACAGTGACGTCTGGAGAGGGACCAGCATCGCTTCACTTCGACGCAAAGCACTGGAGCACACAGTATCCATGAGTTTCACCTAGTAACATCTACTCTACTTTTTATTCAGCTGATCCATGTACGAAAAAGACCGGGATATGTCACGTCACATAACGCAAAACTACAGACCCTTGTATTTTTTCCTTTACAAATTATGGCCAACCACAAACTGTAAGGAACGCTGATAGGATCAGGCCAGTGCGGGGTCTTATACGAGTATGAGCTTTGCTGTTATTTTATTGTCTTGCATGTAAGAGACATATGAAAAGTATTTATTTACCTATTTACGTTTGTTTATTTATTTATTTATTTATTTGTTTATTTGTTTAGTCTATTTATTAATTTGACACACATGGCCATGTTTGTCATGTCATGTTTATATGACATTTGGTTATTGGCTGACGGTTTCTGAGGAGTCTATTTTTTTTCTATCAAAATTCTGTCCAAACTTTGAGCAAAATATTTTGTTTTCCGTGCTGCTGCCCAGCATGCCACTAGGACGGGCCGGACATGCGCAGTGCACCTGCAGAGTCAAGGGACATCCGGAGCACTTTTCTTTTTTGTGAGAATATAAAATATTTATCTGGAGAGAAATGTAAACGTGGAAATGAGCAAACAGGAATCATGACAATACGGACAAATGAACCTGACTGCATGTACTGGCCAAGGCGAATAATGGGGTTATTATAAAATAGGACATTGAAACTGACTTATAACTATAATCTGTTATATAGGGTGTTTTGTGTAGCAGACGCATTCTTGTTCCAATTTGGTCAGTTTGTGATAACCTACGTTCTAAATTATCGTATGTGCTTATTATCAAATATGGATTTCTTAAATGTTTCAACAAACCATTTCGTTTCATAGTCATGTTTATATCAATTAAATGTAAATTATCAAATAAAATCATTTTCAATTACCTCAAAACACGAATGCTATTTTTTTCTTGAGATACCATGCGGTGCAGCATCGTGGAAGTATTTCTGCCTGCATATTGCATGGGCCAGATAGTAACTATACAGCATGTATGCATAAATGATGTATATGAAATGACGATTGATAAAACCTTTTATAACTGACAAGTAGTGCATCGATTCTAACCCCGAAATTGTAAAAAATAAATATATATAAAATTTGAAATGTATTACATTACCTTACATTACAATATTTTTTATGTTACAATCTAAATTGTCAAATTGTAATGGCACTATTTATAGTTACGGTTAGCCTGGAAATGTGCAACATGGAATATGTAAGGAACATCCAAATCTGTTTCTCTTGAGACTAATTTTGTCGGTCCTTGGGCATAAATTACCAAGATACTGAATGACCATTAGACATCCTCAGTGCATATTCCTACAAAGATTTAGTATAGGCCTAATTGATGCAGGATAGGACCAGATGTGGATTAATCTTACAGAATGGTGGTAAATTATACACTCACCTCTCTGAGAGCAGGGGCCAAATGTCTTGCCTAAACAAATTCAACTTTAATTTAAATGTTCACTGTTTGTTGATGGATTGCACATGTATAGCTCTCATCTCAACATAACACCATGTGTGAATATTTCATCATGCTGTTGGTTATACATCACTTCTGAGAAAGGAGAATTATGATTTACAATTTCATATGGCAACCTGTTGCAGATATTCCCCACAATAGAGATTTAGTCAAAAACAATTTAATTGCATTGTGTTCATATGTATTAAACATTGAATAAGTTTACCTTTTCCAAATAAAGGTGAACTGTGAAATCAGCCAAGGTTCCTTGACCAGGAAGTAAAGGTATGTAAACAAGCATAGAGAAATATGCATTATCTAAGGGAATTTATATCCTACAGTATACAGCCACATGAATGCAATTTACTTAACACATTTAGGAGGAAGTCTAAGTCCTATGATTCCCTTTGACTCTTCAAAACGGTTCAATGGCATTATTTAAATGCTCCATATTATTCCAATTTCTACATTCCAGTTCTGTCTTTGCCCTCAGTATTATGCTTTAGTTGATGTTTCATTTATGATTTTATCATGCCCTACATTGATTGGCTATCTCTGCCTGGGAGAGGGAGAACAACAGAGGCTATTGGTTATAATACATACATTATTTCACACCTAAGAGCTATTCTGACACACACATTTTCTAAAGATGAGTTTAGGCTAAATTACATGTAAGGCAGAACTATAGCTTTGTCAGGCCCCACAACAGAATGACCACATAACAATCACTCATAAGGTGGCTCTACTGTCTGGAGTCAGTAGGCCAAGCCAATTGATGTCCATTTCCAACCAGCAAACATACAAATAGCATCTTAGACATAAAACATGTGGTGAGCATTACACTAATGCCCCCCTTTGCTCTATAGTCTCAAGCTACACGATCACAGTTCATCCTCCATCATATATTATATGATATCTCTTTTAGTCAAGCTCTCTAGTGCGTAATGAGAGTCAAATACAGTGACGTGTCGCATCGGCTGTACAAAAGAGGGCAACGCTGGTGTTAAACGATAATCTTAGACTCTGAGGATGCCATCGGACGCTGATACTCTCCCAGAGACTTCCACAGGGAATCGATGGTGCTACCAAACAGCAGAGCTATTTGGATTCAGCCATAGCATCTCCAGCTGTACAGCGTGAGGACATACTAGCATGTTGCTACTGTGTGCATGTCTACCTTAGCGTAAGTCATTCTGCTGCCTCACCACCTTCTGTTGGGCCACTCTCTTCCTCCACTTCAAGGTAAGTTGGTATGTGTTTATGATGTGGGGGGGGGGGGGGTTAGCTATAAACAACCTCTTCAGGGTTGGTCATTTTAATGTCCACCTGGCTGTATGTAATAGACCCTGCTTATGTGCACATTAACTCGTGCACATAAGGCAATCAGCCTTATTAATTAATGATTGGCATTATGTCCTTGTGAGCTTGTGTTTGGCATGCTGTCACACTGTTGGTCATGTGTTTTGTATGTGTGAGGTTCTGTTATGTTTGGTCCTGTCAATCACGCTCTATCTAAGTGTTTCATAATGTGTCACTTAAGCTCATCATAGTCCTCCTCACTAATGTTTGAATGGAAAATGTTAAGATTAATTATAACTATCTGACAGTGAAAAAAAAAGTTCTCTGAAAGAAAAAAAAAATACATGTTTAGACATTGGTTTTCAGAATGTTGGTTGAGCCAACCCTTAAGGTGCTTTCTGTTCTTGGAATTGGAAGATTATACAATTTTTAAATAATGTAATGACAAGGAAGAGATCAGGAGAATAAGGAGGTGTGAGCATATATATCTTTGTAGTCTTGCGACAGATGTGAAATAATATTACATAAATGTAATAATTTGTTTCACTATCACCCAGGTTAATTAGTTTGTGGAAATGGGTAACCTATTCTCATTGGGTAATTTGTCACACACTGACGAGGTAGCCAATCAGTGACCCTGCTGTTGGTGGGATCATTTCTCCCAGAATGCTGTGCAGCGAGTGTGTCGCTAAAATAGTGGGAGCCAGCCAATGTTTACCTCCTATTTATTTCACACAAATAAATGAAATCAGTCAATAAACCATCCAAGGGTGAATATGGCTCTCTCTACCCTGGATTATGAACGAGAGCTCATTAATTTTCTTCTGTGCACGTGTGTGAGGGCGAGTCTGTTTGTATGTATGTACGTGTGTGTGCATGCGTGTGTATGTGTGCATGTGTTTGAGGGGGAGTCTGTGCTTGTATGTAAGTGTGTGTGCATGCGTGTGTGTGTGTGTGTGTGCGTGTGTGCGTGCGTGTGCATGCGTGTGTATGTGTGCATGTGTGTGAGGGGGAGTCTGTGCTTGTATGTAAGTGTGCATGCGTGTCTGTGTGTGTGTGTGCGTGCGTGCATGTGCATGCGTGTGTATGTGTGCATGTGTGTGAGGGTGAGTCTGTGTTTGTATGTAAGTGTGTGCGCATGCATGTGTGTGCATGCGTTCGTTTGTGTGCATATGTGTGTTTCTGTATGAGAGAGAGAGAGAGCAAGAGAGAGGAATATAGGGGCAGACAGATTGCCTGTCTTTATTTGTGACTCTAAGAATGTGTATGTAGGTATGTGTGCATGTTTGTATTTGTGCATTAGTACGCATGAGTGATTCTGCACCAATAGGCTATGCAGCATTATATTCCAAATACGTATCAAGGGCTGTTACAATATAAACACTGTGACCAATCTTTTAACAAAATAACAAAAGATCAGTAGATTATATTGGCGATGCTGCTTCAACCCAGGAGCTCATTCTTGAAAACCTATACAGACAAAGACAATTGTATTCACCACTGAGTATAAGACACATTTAGATTCAGTATGCCTGAGAAAAAAAAGCTATACACTGATTTAGGAAGCTATATCAGTGTACAACTTATTGTTGGTTAAGAAATCCAATCCTTCCAGTGAATACAGTAGGTGTTAAACATATGTAGGTTTTTACACTTGCACGTTACCATAGAAACTTATGAGTTATATAATTTCATTTGACAGGCAGACTTCATAGGAGTATCTTGGTAATTGTTGCTCCAGATGGCGGTGAGGAATTCCATCTGAAGCATTTATTAATGTTAGTTTAAATGGAGAGGCTGGCCAGTGCAGCTTCCAGTCCCTTCTGATAAGACTGAGTGACATCTCAGATTCAGCCCCATCTGTCATTGTTTGAAAACGTCTTAATTATATTACATGCAAATGAAGAGATTTGATTTTTGCCCATTATCTATTCATAAGAGAAAATGAACAGAACATTAGTGGGGTCACTGGCTGACTGAGGTGTGGGAGAGGAGAAGACACTGTCAATAAGGCAACCACAGTCAGACAGGAAGACAGGTAACGACAGGACGTCAATACTAGCCTATAGGAATGTGGGCTAGTTTGGGTTTGTATCACAATATTCACAGACACACACGCACACCCGCACACACACACACACACACACGTTTGCACACAGCGTAATAGGTCAAGGTTGATAATTAACCTATGATGACTGAAACACAGCGATTACAGTCACACACACGTGTCAAATCAAAGTGACAGTGCTTGAATGTATGTGTGCCCTGTGGCCATCATTAAAGGTGGCAGTGTGGGCTGCCTATGTGGTCTCTGTTGTTGTAAAATATTTATTTATAATGTTATTTCATCTCTGAAAATAATTCAGTGACCCCTTTCCTCTGTGGCTCACGCACCCCACTTCGAGGACCACCCATACAGTTCACATTGGTGTCTGGGTGCAACATTCCATTGTCTCTATTACATTTGCCTGTGTGTTGTACCATAGCTTGCCTGGAGGTCTGTGTCCTGGCAGGAGCTCCAAACTGGGTACAGCAGAACACCGTGACTCACTGACGAAGAGGGAGGTGACGTGTTTTGGTCGGGAATGTGCATGTCTCTCGCTCCTAAGAGCCCAACCGATACGGGCCCCTTATTGAATACTGCTCACTGGCCCTCTGGTGAATTACAGCTTAATTCCTTTTCCATCATCATAACCATTTGTTTTCCTTCCAGGGTGGAGACGGGCTATAGGGCAAGGTGCGGGGGAGGGGCCGATCATCTGACTGTCTTGGTCCTTCGCAGGTTGTCGCAGAGTAACTGTTTGCTGGGTGTTGCGTCATGGCTTTCTGGCCTCACCTGATTCTCCCTATTTGTCACGTCTGACACAATGTCTCTTCCCTTCTGCTCCTCCACAGCTACTGGACGTTCTTTTCAATGGTCACTGAACATTTCCTCACCACTTTCACTGGTTCTTGTGTATTTCCTTTTTGGCAACCATCATAACAATAATACATGTTCTTCTGGTTAAGTCCGTCCGCTCAATATCACCATACAAAGGAAATGAAACAGTGTAATAACAACCATGTTGGCATAGATACAGCGGTCTCGATCAGATGGCTCTTTCCTAGTAGAACCTGTCCAGGCCACATCTGTCCAGAGGAATTTGGTTCATTTGACCCATCCACAATTTATACAGCTGAGAGATACTGTATCCCTCTCACTGCTCTAGTCCTACTCTGTAACCCTCTGCCTCTCTAGCTGCCCTTGAGCTTTTCTATTACCGCATGGAAAGCACCTCGCAGCCCCTGACAAGCGCGGCAGATCGACACTAAATCAGAAATCAGTGCCAGCCATGGATCTGAGCCACCATGAAGGTCACAGGCCCGACACTGCATGTCGTCTCAATCTGAAGAGCAGTGCTACACGTTGGCTAGAATGCTGTGTCTGTGTGCGCGCGCGTGCGCGAGTGTGTCCGTGTGCGAGTGTGTGCGCGCATGTGTGTGTAGGCTACAGTATCTTAGCGATCTGAATGAATGCTGTCTTGAAGGAAATTATACATTTCTAAATACTACGTACTACTACTACTACTACTACTTCTTCTACTACAAATAACAAAGAAATGTCAAAAGAATATAAATCATTGTTGTGTTAGACTGAAAAAATTGCTCCATACGTGCAGGTTTCCTGTGATTTGATTATGACTGTGCTCACTCGATTGGTAAACAGCGCCATCTAGTGACAGAAAGGCAATATAACAAGTCTACTTTGTGTTTGGCGGATCATACAGTTGCTCTATTTCAGTGCTCCCAATGATGATGATCCTTTTAAGATACCAAGGTACTGAACATCTTGCCAAAATTAATTTCTACACCTGTATTGAGGTATTTTTAATAGCGCAAATAGGCGTTTTGCGATTATAAACTATATTTCCCAGTCGGGCTTCCGTAGTTTCAGTCACATGAACGTATTGTTTTGGTTTGGTTAGCTGTGTTGCAGTACGGTAAAGCGAACTACATAGCCTACATACAATTACAGCAGTAGTCAGTATTAACTTAAAAAAAATAAAGTTCCATTTAGGATTACTTATAACAGGTGCGGCTGTCAGGATTTGCTCTGACAAAGAAGAACAACACAACAGCAATCCTATTTAAGCCTATGCACTAGAATCATTGTTGTCATGTCACTGAACAGATTGTATCATTAGTCAAATTGCATACAGTAAGAGACATACTGTGTGTCTATATAACAGTCCTTGTATAGCCATGCTTCGATGGATACTGGGTAGCCGCGAAGCTCAGAGTGCTGTAGAGGTAAGATACACCAAATATAGGACATTATTTTGATGATAGTAGTCGGCTTTTTCTGGTGGGGTTCAGCTGATGCCACCATGGTCATTTATTTCGCTACTTTTTGTCCTGTGTGATACGTGTGCAGAAAAGCCATGTGCTGTGCATTGGAGAGGAGCAGCCGAAAAACCGGTTCACGGAGCTTCAGGTGCTGAAGGGACATTTTGACATTGTGAGATTTCTGGTGCAGATTGATGACTTCAGGTAAGCAAGCAGCACTGCAGACCACCGACCCCCTTTTCCTTTATTTTAGCGCTAAACCCTTGACTGGCCCCTATCCCTGTGTGGTTGAAAGAATATCCTTTACTACAGGAACCCTCCAGAGCATGACAAGAGCCCAATCGTCACTGCTGTGCTACACATTAATGCAGTATATTATAACCCTCGTCCTTTATTATTGTGTGACACCACACACACACACAAAAGGGTTTGACACCTGCCCTACTTTCTGACTATGGAAGCATGCTCTGCTCTGGCAAGGTATAGTGGCCAGATTGTTATTTGTAACAGAGCTAAGTGTGTACAAGTCTGTAGATGGGTATGTGTGGGGGCTTTACAGTGCCTTCACGCCTGATCTCTTCTAGTAATCACGCTCTCCTCTGGGGTACTGTCCACTGCACACATAGGTCTGCGGTCCGGGGGGCAAAGGCCAGAAAATGAATTCCAGATTGCTTTTGAAGTGTGAAAGCGGATCTTGGATAGTTCCTCTCTTTGTATCTTTTCTCTCGTTTGTTATCCTCTCACTCTGTCTGGTGAGTTTGGAAAGAGTTGGTGTGGATGATTCAGGATCAGAGGTCAAGTGAAGGTTAAAGATTAGGAAATATATATTTTTTTATAGCAAATATAGAGTCAGTCAGCTAGCTGTACTGAATGTAGGTGGCCAGGGTCGGCTCCAGGATGAGTGGAATGGGTGGGCATTTGAGTTTCTCAAGGGGACACAAGGGGACACAAATTAAAAAGCAAATGAAAGTGAAAATAAGAAAAGCTACATATTCTGCAGGAAGGTGTAGCAGGTGTGCTATTAATAGCCAATACCTATATCCAATTAAATTGAATAAAACAACCAGTCTGATTAAATACACGAAGCAAAAATGTATACAGGTAACCACACACCATGAGCAACAAAAAACAAAGTTTGTACAGTATATGCATGTTCGACTCTCAGTCATTTTGTGGTCTGTCACGTTAGTTATTGCACATTTCAGAATTCAGCCCTTGCACGTCAGCAGGGGTGTTTTATCAAAAGCCAAGGTATGGCAAGGTGACATGTCTGAAGGGTATAGGTTTGAGTTACATTTTAGGGGGAGACATTAAGTGGGGTGTGTGGGGGTTCTTCCCCAGGACATTTTGAGAGTCTAAAACTGGATTTCCTGCATTGTGGTGCATTGTTATGCACTTTTATTAAGGTATGAGGTGGTATGATAGTCAGATAAATTACATAAGGCCTAGTCACAGATCAAAAGAGCTGTGACTATGCTTTTATAAAACAATTTCCAAATATTATGTTTCACAAATTTAACATCCCCTGCTACTAATACCCACTTAGTACTGTACCATACCTGTAATTAACCTATACAGTAATTACATTTAAAGTACAATGATTTTGAAAATGTAATTCTAGGTATATTTTTTGTATAATATTGGTAAAATACTCAGTACTTAGCAGTAATTTCAAGAATCATACCCTATACTTACGCTAAATAAAGTTTTTGTTACACTATACTTACCATGTACTTACCCAGTAAGTACCGGGTGCTAATTTAAAGTGTTACCAAGTATTTTTTTGGGGGGGCAAAACATTCCTTTTGGGGGGACCTGTCAATGCCCCCCCTTGGAGCCGACTCTGCAGGTGGCTTCTGGCCTTCTGGATCTACTCTGATTTACAGTATCCTATCACTTTATTCTAGGCTTTTATCAAAGTAATATGCATATTCAAGGTTTATTGATGCTCACATTTCACAATTTACATTAAGTACATATTTCTACTATATTTTCAATTCTTTATGCACTAAAATATGTTATACTACACTTAGACTTGAGCTGTAGTGTATGTAAAGTATCACATGTAATTTCTGCCTTTGATTCTACATTGTTTGTCTGCCTCCCACTGTCACTGATTGGCTCAGATGTGTACATTACATGGCATTGCTTGTCCAATAGGAAGGCCAGGATTGAGAAAATATATATTTATTTAAAAGAGAAGGGAAAGTGATGGATAGAGAGAGAATTGTCAATACAGTTTTACATTTTGGTACTTCAGTAACATTTTCAGATTTTCTATTGTCACACTATTACTGGATATGGACATGATAGCCACCAAGTATAGTAGAATACAACTATTTTTATTTGTAAGTTTATTACAGGTAACCAATGTAGTGTAATTAACATGATTGGTCCTATTGAGTTTAGTGAAGTAGGCGCAACAGCAGTTTGAAATACATTTCTAATTCTCTAATAACACTTTTAATAATATTCAGGTGTGCCTCAGCAGGAGATGATGGACTGGTGTTGGTGTGGAATGTTGAGGTATGTTTTATAGTATTTTCAGTAAATTATCAGAGAGAAAAAAACAAAAAAGGGTGCGTATATATATACATGTGTAGGGTATGTATGTATATATGTATATATATATACAGTATCTCACAAAAGTGAGTACACCCCTCACATATTTGCAAATATGTGAGCATACCTTTTCATGTGACAA
>JAODUK010000004.1:396113-407423 GCA_027564635.1 Typhlichthys eigenmanni | reverse complement strand
CCCCCCCCCCCCCCCCCCCCCCCCCCCCCCCCCCCCCCCCCCCCCCCCCCCCCCCCCCCCCCCCCCCCCCCTCCACGGTGTATAAGAGGCGAAGACGCACTGCCAGCAGCGCCAGATAATCTGCTTTGGTCAAACACACGCACGACTTGTAGGACACGCCGACTGACTTCACGTCATACTGCAGACGTCTGTGCGGCGGACATCTTGTTTTGAAAGCCCAGCTCCAACCCCAGCTGTTAGCCATGAGCAGAGTCAGGCTAGGCTGCCCTGAGGATTCATCCTGGGCGTTAGAGGTGGGCAATGTGACCGGGGGGGGTCTCTCAGAGGGCTTGGTGCTGCAGCCCGCGTGGGACTACCTACACCACAACTACCATGACCTCCTGCGGAGTCCTCTCTTCCCGGTGGTGCTCTCAGTGACCACCTACTTTCTCCTGGTGGGCCTGTACACCACCCTGGACCTGCTAGCTCCCAGCTGGCCGAGCATCAACAGCTACCGGCTGCACCCAGACCGGCCTGTCACATGGGCCAACATCTGGGCCACGTTGGGCCTGACCGCCTACAACCACCTGCTGTACATATTCCCTGCCGCAGTGGCCCAGTGGCTGTGGAGGCCGCCCATCCCTCTGCCACGCCAGGCGCCCACCGCGTGGGCCTTCGTCCTGGGCATCCTGGGCTGCACGGTGGTCTTTGATTTCCAGTACTACCTGTGGCACCTGCTCCACCACCGCGTAGCCTGGCTGTACCGCACCTTCCACGCCGTCCACCACCAGTACAAGCAGCCCTTCAGCCTGGTCACCCAGTACCTGTCCGGCTGGGAGCTGTTCAACGTGGGCTTCTGGGCCACCGTAGACCCTGTCCTGCTCCAGTGCCACTGCCTCACCACGTGGGCCTTCATGGTGTTCAACATCTACGTGTCCACGGAGGCCCACTGCGGCTACGACTTCCCCTGGTCGCTGCATAACCTGGTGCCCTGCGGCCTCTGGGGCGGAGCGCCCAAGCACGACGCCCACCATCGGCGTCCTGGTACTAACTTTGCACCGTTCTTCTCCCACTGGGACTGGCTGGCGGGCACCAGCACCACCCACGTCCTCTCCAGCCAGGCGTCCACCGCAGAGCCGGAGGACGGTAACGAGTCCAAAGACTGACACACGGACGGGAAAGGCTGACTCACATGGTTTTTGGTTCAAACGCCTCAACTCGATCTGCTTTTGTTGAAGGAAATGTCTTTCGCGTGCGCTCTGTTATTGTTAAATCGCAGCTATATACCATTCATTGGCCTTACAACCATTATGCTGTTTGTCACTGAACCTCTAGCTAAACACTGGTGTTATTCACACACACTTGATACTTCTTTCTGATAAGTCAACTACTTTTCTGGTTCTTTTCATGTGTTCTCCAGTTTGTGCTGGAGTTTTCCTTTATGCTTTTGTTTGTATCAATATAACCTACTTGAGTTGTTGGTATTTTCAGTTCAGATCTACTCTAGATCTAGTTCTACTGTAATTTATATGGAAATAGGTTGTCTTCTGTAATATTATTATACCCATGTGTATGGGATATTATATTTTAATGTAAGATGTCTTTGAGTGTTTTGAAAGGTGTCCTAAATAAAATGTACTATTATTATTATTATTATAGTATGCAGTCTTTTTGTCAGACACTGGCATGAATGGCTGTCTTTTAGCAGCCTCCCAATATGATGCGTGGGGGCAATGCTAATTTAACGCCCTGTCCTTCACACAAAATGCTCATTTTGGCACGGCTTGTAATCGCACCCCTAAATGGAATACCTTTGAGAGAACAGGAATATATTTACACCTAATGTATGTGACTCTCACAAGTAGCAGTTGCTTTTTCATTAATATTGCTTTATTTCTTTATTTAAAAAAAAAAAATAATAATAATGTGCTGCTTTGTGTCAGTGTGTTGTGTCACTCAAATGAGACTCCAATGATTTAGATGTAATAGTAAGCTCACGTTGGAAACTACAACAGAACAATGAGATAAAATAAATAAATTTGCGCTTAACAGTTCTAGAAACAAACCAGCAGAGGTCACTGTAAAATAAACTATAACTACAACGAGAACTATAATGTGGTAGGATATTTTATTGGATATTATTTAGAAAGGTTCCTAAAAATATTACTTTCAGAGGAAGTTCAATGACTAAATCACATTACTTAAAATTATATGATCTCAGTTATGTCCTCTCTCTCTTTCTGCTCCTGACCTTCCTTTGTTGTTCTCAGAAGAACGGTGCCTTGCAGAACTGGTTTGACATGTTACATGTTGTCACTAGAATGTCGCCGCAATCCTTTTTTATAGAAAACAGTTGAATACACTGTGAGACATAGGCTAGACCCATAACGTTTGACTTTAAATTTGCTCTGATTTAGTTGATTGAAGTAACATGAGTTATATTGTAAATTAGCCTGTCAACCTTAAATTAAAGTAAAACTGGGTTAAAATGATTGATTTTGACATTTGACATTTTCCTCAAATTTAAACACAAAATTATTGTTTCAGCCATGACCAATGACATGTCAGATTGTCTGTTTCTATCATCTTACTGGAAACCTTCCCAGAAATGACACATAGGCTATTTCACTGCCCTACCCACTGAAACCTAAACAGGAGACTCCACAGTATAACCACCCAGCCTGGACTGTAAATTATATGCAGTGAATACAATTTAGGTACTCATTGACAGTTTCAGACATGCCAGTTTAGACTACTGAAACCATTTCAACTGCATTTTCAATCTATTTATTCAAAACAAAAGCCCGTATTAATGTTGACTCAGCACAGAAACATCATTACATATCTATACTGTTATTTCTTTCTAGTCTTTTTTCAGACAATGTAAAGGTAGTGTATATTAAACTGAAGCCTAACATCAAGTTTTTGTTTTCTTTTAATCTTTGGAGCATTACATAATGCCTGTATATTTTAGGGGTTTGAAACTCTGCCTCATATTGATGACATACTGACTTAAACTATACTGGTATAGTTGTAAACATAAAAATAGGACTTTTTATAATCAATGTTACAGTACCACCACAATAAAACTCAATCTGTGTGTTTGAGACAGACATATACATTAGTTTTAGAATGGTTTATGTATGTTTAGTGTGCCTATAGAAGAAGTGATTGGCTTTTCAGTTGTGCTTCAGACAGTCCACCACACCAGTCGCTGACTCCTGAGAATGTCCAGAGAAATTCTTTCACAAGTCTTTTTAACAACACACTACTCATTAACTTGTTGATGGGGGAAGGGATATAGTGGGGTTGGGAGCAGGAGGTGAGGGGAGAAGCATACTCCTCACTTGTATGCTGTTTATCTTGTGACAAAGACCAGACCCTGCAACTAATGTAAACAACTACAGCTACAACGTCTTCTGTAGACGAACAGTACCGTACTAATAATGGTTAGAGCTTCAACATTAATGTATTGCCATATGAAAATTAATGGAGCTTTTAATGCACATTGGAGACTAAGTAAACAAAAGCAGGCAAATACATACTAGACACTAGACATAAGATACAGTAACGTTTCCAAAACAAGATCTACCGGTTGCACAACGAAATTGTAGCACAAATATAAACCCTTCTCTTGTATATCATCATCTACATGAAACTCCTGCCTGCTAAGAGCTTTGTCCAGCCTCCTTCAGACATTTCATACATTCCTAACAATTTTTATAAACAGCAATGGAAAATGACCGATGATCGTTTCTGCGTCACAGTCACTTAATCTTAGTTTCAGGGAAACTGTTACTTGGCCTCTCCATGTATTTATTGTATTAAGATCATTACATCAAAAAAAAACTTCAAAAATGGTATACTAAACCGTCACACAGGCAGACAATTCTAAGTGAAATAATAGTACTTTTTACAGTAGGCATAGCTTAATGTAATAGGCAAACTGAATAAAAATAATTGTGTTGTTATCCTAATAAAAATATGTATTTTAAGTTATGCATATCCCAGCACTCTGTGACCTGAGCTGTCCAGGGTGCATATAAATGTACCTTGAATTTGGCTATAGAAGTTCTTCACATAAAACACTTTAAAATAACATTTGTATTTAGAAAACTCAGCATACTGATACACTGCAAGCTGTAACACAATGTTCTGTTAAATGTTTAGAAAATTGTAATTAATAAAATATGTCCTTCTATTAATATTTTAAAATTGGTGTTATACACACACAAAGTGTGTAGAAATAATATGGCCATTTCACATTATTCAGCAGCTGCTTACATTGGGTATTCACAATACATGTATACAAATCCTATATTACAAATCCTATATGATCTCTTTTGTCTTATTTTACACAGATAAAAAGGGACAAGAGTTTAGCTGTGTACATAAACTAGAGTTTTGACCTTTAAGAGCACATAGAATACAGTCAGTCTGTATCCAGCAGAGCCCCTCTTACACCGGGGCATACAGCATGTGCCACAGCTTCAGTGCAAGAGAATCCAAGTTTGAGCTCCATAGACCTCCAGCATCCTCGCTCAGCACGAGCTGCTCTGTGTGTTCCCCGACTCCGACACGTAGGCCTTGCTCTTCTGGGAGTACTTCATGGAGTTGAAGGACACTCGCATCCTCTCCACGGTGCGGCTGCTCCGGCACATCAACGTGTTCTTCACGTGTTCCCTGAAGTCGTCCGAGACAAAGTAATAGATGAACGGGTCCAGGCAGCTGTTGAGGCTGGCCAGGCACAAGGTGGTGATGTAGAAGCCGTAGCCGTTGTTCATCACGTTGTCCTTCAGCAGTGAGTAGTGCACCACCAGCATCACGTTGCTGGGCAAGAAGCACACCAGGAAGGTCACCAGGACCAGGGCGATCAACACCACCGCCCTGTTGCGGTTCTTGGACGCCGTGCTCTCCGCCATGTTGGCGTCCAGGGCCCTCAGCAGGAGGACGTAGGCTGCGACGATCACGACGCACGGCACCAGGAACACGATCATGCCCATGAAGATGAAGTAGTAGTAGGCCAACCGGATGTCGGGGAAGGGGTCCTCTCTGTTGTGGATGATGCTGACGTCGTGGCAGGTGGTGATGTTGAGGTCTCTGAGGAGGCCCGTGTGCTCGTACAGGTACAGGGGTGTGCTCGTGAGCCACACGAAAGCCCAGATGCACACGCAGACACCGACGGCCACTTTGTTGTTCCTCCTCTGCTGGGACATAGGGTGGGCCACCACCCAGTACCTCTGTACGCTCATGCAGGTGATGAACAGGATGGAAGCATACATGTTACAGTAGAAGAAACCAACCATGACCTTGCACAGAGCTTCTCCGTACACCCAGTTGTTGTTGTTGATGTGGTAGGATATTTTCAAGGGGGTCCAGATGACAAACAGCAAGTCGGACAAAGCCAGGTTGGCCATGTAAATGGTGGAGGGGTGCTTGGTCTTGTTCCTGAAGAGGAACACCCAGATGGCCATAACATTGGTGGGAAGCCCCACAGCAAATACTATGATGTAGATGATGGGGAGGAAGACGGTGGTCAAACTGCTCTTCAGCGCGTCTGACGTGGCCTTGTCCACATAAACCAGTCCAGATTCATCCACGAACCCAAAGAAACCCCGTGATTTGCCTCAAGTAAATACAAAAACACGTTTTATTTACTTAATGAATTAATATCCTACTTCAAATAATTACATAGGTCTACAAAATACAATTAAAATATTCCAGCTATGAACCAATATTATACTTACTACCAAGCCATTTTACCTTACATAATCTATTTAAGTAAACACATTAACATTTTGAATAGGCTATGGGTTAGAACGTGGTCGATAGACTAGACTTTCTGGACAGAATGGCTATATACTTCGAGATAGCCTACGACACAGGTGTGTTGTTGTCCTTCAGCAGTGAGTAGTCCTAAGTTTAATAATAAGACTATTAACTATTAGAGAAATAACACATTAAGATGCACGGTACATAGCCCGACAGTGTGTGTAGACTAACTCATACTACTGCTGTGTCCGTGCAGTCTGAAACGTTCCAGTCCTTACCTGCCGCATCTGCCGCCGTAAAAGTCCAACAGAGCAGAAATACAATAGACATTAATCCTGTTGTAGCCATGTTTGCAAACTAGTTGACTACCAACGTCGAATAAGGTTATAATATGTCTAGCAGTGTCCTTGTATTGCTTTCTTAGATCGATACTCTAGTTAAATGACATGGACACACCCTAGACCACGGAAAGACTACCTGTGATACGTCACAGCCTGCCTGGACCGGACAACTTTCTGGAACATATCCGAAATAGCTTGCTATTTGCAAAACTCTTGCTCTAAATGAACCAGCCGAATACGAATGTGACTGACAACATTGTGCGATTTAGGAGCTACAATATTAAAATAGCCTACTGATGTGGTCTATTTTTATGTATAAATGACTGTCGCAGATATTTTGAACAATAGAAACATCGGTCGAGCCTATTTATTTGCGCCATATTTTTTGTAATCTGATTTAAATCTCAAAATCAGTGGTATCAAATCAAACTAAATAGCCAAAGGATGCATCTTAAAAACGCAGTTTAATCAGAAACATAGCTGGATATCAAATGCATCTTAGGACATTTTGTCCCGTAATGCCTGTGGTAGGCTAATAGGCTGTTCGTGGCCATATCGCCTAGCAAACAAGACAGACGGGTTTATATTCTCTGAACAGTTTCAACCTCCCATTGCGTGGAAACTGCTGTAAGAAATACATGTTTCAGGTTAAGTAGCGTATAGACACCGATACACCTGCCACTTTTGTATATGTAATTGTATTTTATAGGCCGTCTACTGTTTTGTTTTGTGTTTTTTTTTTTTGCTACTAGGCTACTGTTGCTTGAGTGAGGGTCATGTATCTCGTCAGTGAACTCGTGTCTCAAAACCAGTTTGAGACACTCCTTATATGGGATGAATATCCGGCCATGATCCTTATACTATACGCATAGGACTATACGAAGCCTACATGCAGGGAATATAGCCTTTACAGAAAATACAATATATTTTATGAATAAAACTGTGCTCGGGCACCCCTAAAATTATTTAATTTGCATTTTTTGCAAATTAATGTATTAATTAATTTGCAATTTATATAAGTTTTACCCCTTTAACGTTAGATTTTGCTAACTTATACGCAGGTGAATATTTCGGGGGAGAAATTGAAAGCAATACAGAATGCTATGTCCTTTCCACGTCCCTCCCACGTTCAATAATTGTGTTTTACTTTAGACATTTCCACCAGAAATTTGTGCATAAAAAGCACAGATTTGTGCATAGAAATTCACCAGACTGCAGAAAATGTGATTTTGAAGTGATTGATGCTAAAGATTTACTGGGGGTAAACCCCCAAACCCCCTGCTTAACATATTCCCTCAACATGTTTAAACAGTACTTATGCCATTGCAAATGCAAGCATTGAAACATAACTATAGTTTATTATGAATTGATTGGTCTAGTCACATTTGTGATTTTGACATCTTTGTATGTAGGCCTACACATCACATTCTCTTAGGGGCTGAGCACTGCTTAAGGTCTGATCCTAGAATTGCACCTGGGCATGGCTGCTGCTGCTAGGAGAAGTGTCCTTAACAGAAGCACTCAAATTTACTATTGAACAGTCAGTCACAGATAGGCTACCGTAGACACTCACGGGCTATGTACAATTAACATCCTGAATGCTCAAGGTCCTCCTCTGCTTTGTCTGCAAGTCTAGCACTTGCTATATACCAAGTGCTAAAGCTATGGTATCACAGAGGTGACCTCACCATTAACTTTCACAGGTAATTGTTACAGGAATACAAAACACGACCAGATCCAACATGCAGATATTGACTTGTGTCATAAACGGCCTCCGTTGAGTTATTGAGAAACACAAAATACAGATAAGCATGCTATGACTAAATTAACTATATACACACACACAATCTTGTATATCACTAGATGTTGCACTAAACACCTGCAACTCAGAACAAATAAAATGATTTGTGGGCCACACACACACTAACATGTACAATCTCTTAGCTATCCCTTGTTGCATCTCACATACATCTACATCTTTAATATCACTACAGCCTTAATCTGTCATTTTCTGGTATCGTCTTTTTTTTCTCCTCAAATTGGTTAGCCTATTTGGCCCACTACAGTGACATTCTGTAAAATAAAATAAAAATCAAGACTCAAATATGTTCTTTTAACCCAGATACAAACACACAAACTTAAAGTAGAATGTAGGAAAGCATATTTTTCCCCACTGTTTTCTAACTAAGGTAATCGATATGGATTATACAGTACTGTATAATCCATGTCACCTATATAAAGCATTCACTTTTTCCTTGAAAAGGTAAATGGAAAATAGCCATACAAGACAATATCAAGGCATAAAAACAGGGCATTAACATTTATTAACACTTGCCAGTGATTATTTAAAAAAAAAAAAAAGTACTGTAAAAAAATAAATATGGACAATATTGTCCAGGCAAAGCAACACGTTATAAATGTTCAAAATAAAAATACCTTGTGAACTTTGAACAATTGTGTAATATTACTAGTAGTGCCAAGAACAGATTAATATTCACAAAATACATATAGTCAGTCCCAAATTACCAGACATCGCTCAAATAAATTTACTCCTGATATTAAATACAGCAGAAGTCACCATCTTGGAATTCTGAATTTACAAGCTCCACTTCAGTTTGCTTTGCTTATCAAGAGCACAAGTGTGCAACACATTGAGGATCTTGCATACTTAGCCTGCTATGACCACCCTAAATCATAGTGTAACTGGTAGGGATTTTATAATCAGTCGTATTTAAAAGTGCAACCTTCAACTTCAAAGAATAGACATCTTAGCAGTTACTACTCTGTGTATTGCCTGATTCAGAAGTATAGGTGCTGCTCTTCTTAGAAACCTTCAGAGCACTGAAGGAAACCCTCATCCTCTCCACTGTTCTCTCGCTCCTACAAATTAGCGTATTCTTCACGTGGTTTCTGAAATCCTCTGAGATAATGTAGTAAACAAATGGGTCCACACAGCTGTTAAGGCTGGCTAAACACAGGGTAGTGATGTAAAAGCCATAGCTGTTGTTTGCTGTCCCAGCCAACAGAAGGCAGTAGTGGACCATCAGCATGATATTACTAGGAGTGAAACACAGGATAAACATCACCAGGACAGTAATGATCAGAACCACAGCCTTCCGTCGTTTTTTGGCAATGCCAGCATCTGTCATAGAGCTCTTTAGAGACTTCAGCGTCTGGATGTAGGCTACAACACACACTATGGTGGGGACTGCAAATCCCAGCAATCCAAGGGCCAGGAAGTATCCCGCTGCAGTTGTCATCTGACTAGGCCGTGTGACATCGTGGCAGGTAACAATGTTCAAGTTTGTAACTTTAACTGCTTGGTCATACAGGTAGAGAGGTGTGGTGGAAAGCCACACCACCACCCACACTGCAACACAAACAGAAATGGCCACAGAGTTGTCCTTCCTATTCTGTGAAAGGGGGTGGACTATGGCCCAGTAACGCTGAACACTTATACAGGCAATGAAAATAATGGAGCAATACATGTTGGCGTAGAAAAGAGCTGTCAGGACTTTGCAAAGTTTCTCGCCATATATCCAGTCATTGTTATTGAAGTGGTAGGCAATTTTCAGGGGGATCCAAATGACGAAGAGCAGGTCTGACAATGCCAGATTTGCCATGTAAATGGAAGCAGGGTTTTTCTTCTTGGTCCGAAATAAAAACACCCAGATGGCCATGGCGTTGGTGGGAAGCCCTACAGCAAACACAATGATGTAGACGATGGGAAGGAAGACTGTAGTAAGACGACTACCCAAGACCATACGGGCTGAGAGGGTGACTTCTACTCCATCATCTGTTTCCACTCCAGTAAAGCCTCGTTCACCTTCAGGTCAAAATGGGTGAAAAACAAGTAGCACAATTCCATTATTAGTCGAAACATAATATAAATGTGTTAAAAAATACAGTTGTTGTACATACAGCTGTGCGACCATTACATTCTGGCATAGACTATTTTGGCATACTACCATTATCATGTAATTTTTAGTTTATAGTCAAAACATAAATCGTGTTAAAATGAATGGTTTTATACAGTGCGCGAACATTCAATTACTTCATAAATTATTTGGTCATATAGTAACATTACCATATGTCAGATCTTAAGTTTGAAGTCACATTTAATTGTCATAGATTTTTAGTTTGAAGTTACATTTAATCTTAATTGTAGTCCTATAAAATAACAACATAATACATTTTCAGCTAATTAAAAGCAACGAGCTAGGCATTAGAAGCGTTAAGTTACGGTTAACCTACTTGGAGCGTCATTCGTAACAGTTGCCAAACATGTCTTATATAAAGACAATATTGGCAGTATATGAAACCAACGTAGTTGCAAAATCATATTGCAAATTCAACTCTCCAAAGATCAACCTAACTTCCAAGAGTGTCTGTGTGTCCAGTGCCAACCCTTGTCGACTTGTGTTTTCTTCATTGCCACAGGGCAAGCTACTTGCTATAATGACGCACCTGATGAACAATGAATGAACCACGCCCTGTACAATGTACGACGACTACAGGCTTATTTTTTACGTATCTATCTGATGTGGGGATGCGGCACTCTCTGCTGGAGGAAATAAGTAGGCTACTGGTGCTGGAAATTATAAACAATGCAACGACATGTTTCTGCCAGCAGATCGCAGAAGCCTATAACTTAAATTCAATAAAAAGTAGATTTTTTTGGAACGTGGCGGGCTAAATACATAACCCACTACAGTATATAAATTACAATGTAATACAGTATTACAAAGTAGAACAAAGCAAAATAATAAATGTGCAGACTAGACTTAATCCCTGTCTCTGCTTAGACAGACAGAAACTTCACACTTTATTTAGAATAAGATACATGCAAAAAAAACTAATTATTTTCCTGCTGTGATGATGCTTTTAACTCAATTTGAAACTAGTTTCTATTTTATAAATGACAAAAAAAGAAAGTGGCATTGTAAAATACAATTTTTATGTTTGGGTGTTTGCAATGTCCTTAGTCGACGCTTCCACATAAATTCAAGTTAAACACGACTCAGGATCAATTAAAATGTCTGTTATTGAGTAACTATAATCATCCTTCTATTAAGATTTCTGTGAAAGCCAAGGACAATTTTAATATATCTGTGAAACCAGGCCATAATAATCAGTGTGTTTGGGGAGGGAGGGAGAGAGAGAGAGAGAGAGAGAGAGAGAGAGAGAGAGAGAGAGAGAGAGAGAGAGAGAGAGAGAG
>JAODUK010000004.1:384353-396013 GCA_027564635.1 Typhlichthys eigenmanni | reverse complement strand
TATATATACACACTGTATACTGTATATGCTATTAAAAGTAGTAGAATAATTGGGTAAGGTGAAACATGTTTGGTCCAGCTGTGTTGGCTCATCTATATACTGTATACATCTATATCAGTAGATACTGATTTTTTTCTGTTTCCATGGAGTTTTGCGCCTGAACATCTTGGGTATAAAAGTCTTCTTTGTTTGATATAAAAGGAATTGTGATTTAACTTTGAAGATATGAAGTGTTTGCCAGCGAAACTGCTTCTCTAGTCAGCAGTAAACATCACTGCATTGAAACAGACAATCCAAACTCATATTCGTCAATTGACTATGTCCAAACATATAGGCAATGGCATGGCTACACAGGCTGTATATTTAGAAAAATAACATTCCTTAAATGTATACCTTATCATCTCAGCCACCCTATTAATACATTATATTGAAATAGCTTCTGTTTAACAGTTGGTTACTTTTCACTGATTAAATTGATCCTAGCCTAGAACTTATCATAGGCATTAATGATGGAATGGATGGATGAAGGTACATAGGTCTTAGATTTGAATGTTTGTTACAGTGCTCTATGATCATCAAAACATGTTTTTCTATGAAAAATGTATTCATGAAAACACATTATTACATAATCAAAAAAAAAAAACACACATTTTTTAATAATTATTTGACTCAGCTACCCAGCTGTTTTATTAATCCTCTTTGAACAAGAAAATGCACCCCACCAACCTATGAATTAAGCTTATCGTCAAATAAAAGAATCCTTTGGAGATAAGATGACAACAAATGGAAAAAAATACATAATTGGAAAAAACTAACAATCTTATTATTGCCTGAGACTACCCATCATGACTGGAAAGAAATCAAATGTCTAAAATGCAACAATTTTCCTGCCATGATTATCTACCTGAGAGCTCAAGTCTTACTATAAGGATGTCTCCAACAGTGTTACTGTTTTTTTTTCTCACAAAACAAGCAAATTTGCAAATTAAAAAAAAAAAAACACTCCAAATGACATGCTGTATGTGCTCAGAACATCTGAGATTTAAATAAAACCCTGTTAAAACATTTAAACCACATTATAGCCTTTTTTTCACTTGTAAATAATAGTTTGACCCTACCGTGTAGGGACTGACTTTAAGCACCAGTATATAGGCTACATTTGCAATGCAATCACTGCTACGTAATACCTGTATTTAAATACAGGCATTACTGTAAGTACCGTACAGTCGATTGTGATTGTTTACACTTTTTTGCAAGTGAAATTCTTTAGAGCAACAGAAATACTAGCAATGTGATATTTTATATTAGTAGGCTACATAGGCGTATATTTCAGGGGGGATGGAGGGGATGTGTTCCCCTCAATATTTAGAACAAGTGTATTTGTCCCCCCCAATAAAAAATGAAAGAGGCACTGGGGCCGACCGACGACATCGGAGTAGTAGCCCATATGCTTTTAAACCGCTCATTGAACTGCTTGACATTGTAGCCAGAATAAGCGCCTATATAGACTATTCAGTTATGTCCTATGTTGGATATATTAATGCGCACATGGTGCGCCCAATGGTTTTAACTTTACCAAAGTCTCATTCTCCAGTAGTAGTTTTAATAGGTTATGGCAAAAATGTGTAATAGACAATTATTGTTTGAAGTCAGCTAGATTTGAACTAGATCAAGTTAAAACACATATATTTTTAAAATGCAAACAGTTTTAAACATGAACGTACTAAATGTGCTATTAAAGTCCAGGGGTACCTTAATACATTCATTAACATTTATTTATTTATAATTTACTTCCCCCAAAGAAAAGAGGACAGAATAGGAGGTTATATCATGCATATGTGTGTTGAAAAATATGAAATGGGTCTTTACCTAAAGCATTACATATGTTGGTGATAACCCTTACTGCATTATACAATATATATTTAAATTGTGCCAGGGTTCCTGTATTTAATGTTTCATTTTTAACAAATATACATTTCCACCCTACATGAATGCAGAAAAGGCACAAATTGTTCAAAAATTATTCACCAGACTGCAGAAAGTGTTTGATTTTCAAAATGTTTCCCCTCAGCCCTCCACTTTGATGTCCCCCCCAATGTTTTTGAAATTGTAGTATACCATATGTGTGCTGAGAAATATAACATGGTGCCTTCTGTGTTAACATGTTTTAATGTGTCTCAACAACGCTCTTTCGAAAGTTCTTATCTGTGTAGCTAACAACTGGATATTTTCACTGCAATCTGTATTGAAACTTCAATGGTTTCTATTGGACATTTCTCAAGGCATTGTTACACAGTCTTGACACACACAAGCAGGTGGATCAAAGCCCTGCCCTGTAGTCCTTTAGAGCTAATATTAATCCCATCATATTTTACCTCCATAGTAGCCATAGGCCCCATGCCCCAGAATATCTGCATCCTCCAACCGTCCCCCAAGGGGCCTCATCCTCCTCGGCCCGCGAAAGAACGCATGCCGTCGGGCTCCCAGCGCACTCAACTGTTTCATACGCCTCTCTTTGGATCTTCTATTCTGGAACCAGACCTAAAATATAACAAACACACACACACACACACACACACACACACACACACACACACAAACGTCTGTTATCAGACGTGTCCAGCTGTGCCCTGCTGGACATGAAGAAATATCCTCCTGATTACAGTACAATTTAATGAAAAATGTTATATATATATATATAAAAATACACACACACACACACACACACACACACACACACACACACTGTATATATTTGTTATTGTATTTTATGTGGACATTGTTGGAATCTGGGTGGTTCTCCTAACATCAGTTCCTGCGTGTTCTACATTTATCAATGAACTAAGTTTTGTTTAGGGACACAGACCTTGTCACATGCATTTCCTTAAAATTTTGATTACCTTGAGTACGTTTTTTAACATACAAACTCACAAGGAATATGTTTGTAGTGGGTTTAAAATAAATATATTAATAAATAAACTTGTTCTATTCTATCCATTCAAAAACAGCACAGGAAAATATCCACAAACAATAGCATTATTACCCAAATTAGTTCATTATTGGATCAATTAAATAATTAAGTAGAACACCAGGAGACAGTTTAGGTGGTTTAGTTACACCCAAAGCATCTGTGTAAGACATCAAAAATAAGTCCAGATTGATGAACATTAAATTAATCAGCATCTCTGGGGTGGAATACAACACAAATTCACTTCAGCTAGTGTCAACAAACAGCTCAGTTGAGCTCATGGAGATATCAAATTTTTGCTGTATCGCTGTAGCCTACCTCTTGGAGGGATTTGGTTGAACATAAATGTTGATATAAACCAACACATGTACAAGACTAGCTGCATGCGATCCTGAATAAACGGACTTATAAGAGCAACCAAAGGAGATCTGAAAGTGTCAGAATGTTTAACATATGGATGAATAACTTTGCATTATAAGCACATAACACATCGCGGTAAGCCTTTTGCATGACTGGTGCATAATGATGTATGTTAACACCAGCTAGGCTACACCAGAGGCAGAATCCTACTGTGCTGCAGATTACCAAAAACACACACATACACGCACACACACACACACACACACACACACACACACACACACACACACACGCAAACGCACACGCACACAAACAAAAAAACACCTAAAACCACTTAGGCATTGCTCTGTGCTCCAGCAAAGGCAACACCTGCTTATTGAGAACAATCGTCTAACTGTAGGGTACATTTTTATGGAAATGTCCCCGCTCCCCTCGAGAGAGCGTTGCTTAGGGATTACATATACATGTAGGAGAGCCAGCATGGCTCACAGGGCTCCCCGCCTAGAAAGCAATGGTATTTATCACACAGCGAATGAGAAGAGAGATGACGACATGAAGCCTCCATTTTGGATCAAGCACTCACAGTGTGGATCATAGTGGATGATGGAATGATGGACTGATTGATTGACTGATTGATTGATTGATTGATTGATTGATTGATTGATTGATTGATTGATTGATTGATTGATTAGTGATTCATTAGGTTGAATAATGAATGATTAATCACTTGGTATAATAGTTGTTTATATGTTTATAAGTGCCAGCCAATGCACCCATTTGTGTACTGTACAACAAACATTGAGTCTATGGAGTATGAAAGCTATAAAGTGAGTAAGTGCAGAGGTGTGGTCCAGACGAGGGTGTCGTGTAAATCTGTGAAATCAGCGATAATTACAACGAGCACATGTAAAGCCTCATCACAGCTGGCAGAAATGGTGCTAATCATCCAGACACAGCGCAGACACCGTGTGTGTGCGTGCGTCATGTACGTGCGTGCATGTGCGTGCGTGTGTGTGTGTGTGGGTGGGGGGGTATTTGTGTGAGAGAGAGAGAGAGAGAGAGAGAGAGAGAGAGAGAGAGAGAGAGAGAGAGAGAGAGAGAGAGAGAGTTAAATATATTCTGTTTATATCTATTTATAAACCAAACTAAATACCTAATTTTAGCATTCATGCAAATTGAATATTTAAATTAATGTGCAGATATACATCATATGACAGCTTTAGTATACAGTATAAAATAATAAGATATTAATAGATGTATACCACATTTTAAATGTGGTATGAATATGATAGATGCACAATATCTAAAATATGTTAGCCTAAAATATGTACTGTAGGCCTAGGCTTACAGAAAATTGTATCACTGACTATATTTAACTATCAAAATGGCTATAATAATTGTCATTAAAAATAGGTCTAAGTAAAAGGTTTTAGTTTCAATATGACACTGCAAATTTCTAGGATTTTTTCTTTCCAAAGGTGTAAATGCATGCATTTTATTCTCTATAGCCATATACCATTTTTTTTATCGTCTCTTCTAATTAAATCTGACAATGTTTGGTCATGAGTTATCCTCTTTTATAAAACAGCAGCTATATAACAGCTCACTGTACACACTACTATCGTAACTTTTAGACATTTATCCTATCTAGAATTGATAATGATGTTTTCAATTAGGCCTGTTTGTGGTTTTCAGTAATAGTAGGCTAAATTGGCCTATAGCTATCGTGTACATTTATCAGAATCGTCAGTTCAGGCTACAGTTTACTGAACTCTGTTAATAGCGTTTAATAAAGAGCAGATGGTGGATGTTACCTGGATGACCCGCATGTTAAGCCCCGTTTCCTGGGCCAGTTGCTCCCGGATGTGCCGTGTAGGTTTGGGCGTAGCGACAAATGCGGCCTTTAACGTTTCAAGCTGCTTGGCTTTAATGGTGGTCCTTGGGCCGCGTCTTTTAGTGCCCGAGTTCTGCTCCTCGTTCTCATTATTGTTCGTTTCCTTATCTGATGACGTGGAATTGTCCGTCTCTTTTATGTCCTCCTGTGTTGGGTCCGGCAGATCTGGCGATAAACTTCTGTCTGTACAAGACGACACTGGGGAATATAGGAGCAAAATAGGTTTCGTTTCAAAATGTCAAGGGTTTTTCTGTTAATAAGGTCTGAGGCCTATGTGTCAGATACACGAGATTGTGATTACACAGACATTGATGAAAAAAAATATATAATTATAAACTGCAGGCTATGGGGAAAAAAAACAAAAACGTTTTCAATACATTACACCGACAGCCACTCTTGAATATAAAATATAAAATAAGCACTGAGTTAATATTTAACAATGAACAATAAAATTTGGGAAGACTATATCTGATATACTAATACTAATACTACTACTACTAATATTATTATTATTATTATTATTATTAATAATAATAATAATAATAATAATAATAATAATAATAATATTATTATTATTAATAATAATAATAATAATAATACAAATAATAATAATAATAATAATAATAATAAGAAGAAGAAGAACAACAACAACAAGAATAACAATAACAATATTAATAATAATATTAATATTAATATGAATATGAATATGAATAATAATATAGGCTAATAGTCGGGTCCCAATTAATAGGCTATATTTTGATTTCAAAACATATTTAGGAAATTCAATTTAATTCATAATATTCATACATATTATTATATTTCCGCGAGCGCGATCCCACTATGTAACAGTACGCATACACACACACACACGCACACACACGCACACACACACACACACACACAGACAGGTCACTATTGCCTATTATATGATTAGCTGACCAATTCACATTGTAGAATGTTACTGCGTCAATTAAGGTGGTATGCTCAATTACCTGAGTTCAAGCTGACTTCCTTAATGACACCAGAGCTCAAATAATCTTCTTTACACACAAACTTGTTTTCATCAATCACATACAGTTCCTCTCCCGTAGACAGCTGCTTGTTACACACCATGCAGGTGAAGCAGTTCAGATGAAACACTTTGCTGCGTGCCTTGCGCACGAGGTCGTTCGGCGAGATTCCTTGAAGACAGCCAGCGCATTTCGTGCCAAATCGTCTAAAAAGATAGATTTTTAAACGTAACAATGCGTTATAACTTTGGACAATATTATCAACTAATGTATTTACATAGGCTTAACGGTACGGGCCCTGTAAACCACATCATATGTTGGCAAAAGCCTATAGACATTTTTTTTGTTTTACAATTAAGGGATAATATATGCAATTAACCGATAATCTATAACGAATTAATGCAACAATAACAATAAATATATACACAATATTAGTAAGTAGGCCGAGCCTATACAAGAATAATGACGGAAGGAAATGTCAATAAATCGCCAGGTAAGACAACAAATGCAATGTGTTTTGTAACCACTAAAACATGTGGGAGGAGGATATAGACCTACCCTACATAATGCCACACACATTATTTGTTAATTGAAAAAATCTTTGCTAAATTCAAACACATCATTTTGATGGAAGTGCTCTGACAATAACCCCACGCAAAACGTATTAGTGACAATCAGCACATATCCAAGCGGATACATAGGATTAAGCATAGTAGCAACATTTTAGCATGCAATTCTGCTCTTAATCCATATTCACCGACTAAATACTGATTGAGCACTGAGTTACAAACAGCCTACATACACGACCTTCTTATTTAGTCAGTAATGGCCAAGATTCTATAATGTAGCATCATGTGCATCGAGATGTGTAGGTCTATTGTTTTTGGATTTGAAACAATAACATAGGCAACATAGGCTACATAGGCTACATCCGATGTAAATACATATTTCATTACTCATCATTGATTTAAATCTTTATTTTTATGTATGCAGCTATTTTTACACAGACGAGGCGCTAGCTAGGTTATAGGCCTACCCGATCTAGGAATTTTAGCAGGCCGTACGGGGGGCAATGCACAAGGAGAGGACAGCTTTTGTCCTGCATTGTTTTAAGACTAATGTAAGCTTGTCTCCCTATTTGCAATGGTATCGCATCACTATCTCCTTTCATATGCATGACCCAGCCTCCCCCAGCGAAAGGGCAGAACTCTACTTACACAACAAATGGACACATTAGCGTGATTACTGTTTCGCCTGCCTAATGGCTGGCCATTTATATCCACAGCTTGATGGGACCGGGTGAATATGATGCCCATGACCGTCTACAGCCAATAATAGTCTACCTAACAAAGGCGTAAATAATATGTCTTACATGTCATTAGATTGTTTCAAAAACATTAACACATTTAAATATAAAGGATATATACACGGGCCCCACTTAGCAATCAATTAGGCCCAATGGAACACGTTTCGTTTAGAATAAAGTAGCCACTGTTTGTGATATGTTGCAAAATGTTTTCACTGAAGACAAACACAATCAAGTGAAATGTGAATCTTCAAATGCCCTACCGTTTTATTGTCCAACGTCAGATTGTGCAGATATTTTAGGATATTGTGTTCTTATTATGTTGACGTTTTAAATGAACGAAATAATAAAGCAAACAAACAAACAAACAAACAAAGCAACAAATTAATAAATTAATAAATGAACAAACAGCTAAATGTGTGATAAGAATAAATCGTAGGCTATTCATTTTCATTGATAACTGGCCCCAGTAGTCTGACATTTGACAACATATTTAGAAAAAGAAATGTCCTTAAGTTTTGTCTTTTATTTTTCTGTGTGACATAGGCCCAGATATATTGACGTTTGATACTGAAAAACATAAAATAGAACGACATAACCCACAGAATTGACAGTAGCCTATAGGAAATCTCATACCTGAAAAAGTCAGTTTTGCAATAGAGCTTTCCGTCCCTTGAGAAGCACTTCTCTGTGAGTTTGCAGCTACAGTCACAGCACTGGACGCACTTGGCGTGCCATGCTCTATCCAGCACGTTGAGGAGGAAGCGGTCCAGAATGGGCCGTTCGCACCCGGCACAGTGGACCATCATACCTCTGTCCTGGAGGACGCCGAGTGCCGACCTTCCCACAGTAGGACCCGGCTCTACGCGGAACAACGTCTTGACTCCGGGGGGGTGGACAGGTTATAGTGCAAATATGATCTCAGGCGACAACCGAAAAGCTCCCGTCCAAGGGACAGAGGCAATCCCTGGATCGTTATATTCCTGTTTCCGCTGCTGTTCTGGCACTTGTCAGAATCCAGAATCCAGTAGAAAAAAAACAGATTTCACACATATCAACTGCAGTCATGGATGCACTGTGCAGCGCATTGCCCGTAATAACCTATAGCCTATAGAATATCATTTTTTGTATAGGACATAATTTGGTTCGCTTCTTATTTATGTATTATTTAAATATTATATCCTCGTTTGGGTCCACTTTTTCCTTTCGCCTCTCCTCACGTCGTCACTTTCCCATCACTGTGCGTGGGTTATCACCGGGTTTGCAAGCTTCGACGCGCATCCCGGTTTCAGATTGGATGACGCGCTCCTTAATTCCTGCGCCCGGCCAGCCAATCACAACACAGTTGTTATGGTTACGCGTTTATTGCTGTAGCCTCCGAGTGGATTACAAGATATTCAGAAATGGTGGATCCATGGATTGATAGAATGTCCAAGGTCCGTTTGGTTAGATCACAGAGGTTATAAAGTTTGCGTTCTAGACCTCTTGATGGCAATCTCATTGGTGGGCCAGGTAATGTAACATATTTTAAAGACGAAATAACAGCCTATACATAGGCTTAGAAAAACCATAGGGTTGTCCTGGAGGACCGCCCTGCGAGTTCAGCACCCCTACACATTCCGGCAAGACCTGTCCCAAACCATACAGGTTCTCTGCAATAATAGGCCTCTGAAGATACTGTCAGAATTAATCTGAATAGATGCAAAGAGCGAGGGGAGTTGCTGAACAAGAGCTAACGCAACAAAACCTTATAATAGCCTTATGTCAAAACCTCCCTGCATTACACTGCCCCAGCCAGTGCACGGGCCTTTTCTAATGCAGAACGCTATTTACAGGGAAATGCAATGGATTAGCCCGAGCTCGTCAATAGAGCGTGGCCACCCTATGGTTTAACAGTGGCCACCAATCGAAGGGAATTTCAATATTTACAAACAGCTTCGGTGTTATTTGCAGTAGAGCAAACACACAGTTCACTAATTGAAGTGGTTGGACGGTGAGAATTACTTTCCGTTTTAAATTATTATAGCATTGTTCTAAATTTTATCACATGTAATATTAGTTCATTATTACTTTTTTATATTGCGTAACATGTATTATCTGTAGACCTATGTCAGGCATAGAACAATAATTATCTTCTAATAAGTCTTAAGTCTTAATTCGTTGATGGGCTTTGGAATCTATTCAAAAAGTATTCAATCACAGGCCTACACAAACACATATTCGCATATACGTCCAATAGCTGACTCGTTTACACGCGGTGGCTTTGTCATGGTCTTGGGTCAGTGTGTCTTATTAAATATATTCAGAGCCGTTACACCAGGCTTATCTTTACTAAGGTAGATTGAATGTGCCACCATTTTCTTCAGTGTCAGTTCAGCTTATCACTGAGTTTTGAAGGGAAAAAGCGTTCGGTGGGAAAGACAACATGTGAAGCGATTGTAGCCTAACCAGCAATTGTTTGAATGTTGTCCAATTTCATTGAGCAAAGATTGGCAAGCATTGTTTGGTTTTGCTGTTCTTGTTCAGTGTTTATATAGACAAGGCATCCAAAAAGTCAGTGGCAGCATTACACCTGAAAAAATAGAAAAAAAGCCAAGGAACTGTCCATGGTGCCGAAGATAGGAAGCATTATGGCCGGCGGATATCAAATTTCAGCAATGGCTTTGAACGAACTGCATTTCATTTAAATAGCGTCACGGTAACACAAACAAACATTTTCACACACACGAGCGGATATCCTAAAAAAACACATTCTAAAACGATGCACCCACTGGACAGGTTAGCGTTGAAAAACAATGAAGGTTCTGTTTGATTTTTTATTTTTGTTGTTAAAACTGATAAATTATCAGCATGGTGTTGAATGCCTTGGTAATTGGTCATTGGATCTACAATAGATAACATTCAAAAACCTATTTAAATCATAGGATCCTCTATACAGTGAACTTCAATAAACAGCTCAGATTCATAATAACACTAATCTAAACTTTATGCCATACAAATGAAATGCACAAACAAATAAACATTAAGACAAATTATGTTATGCTATTGTTTATCACATCAGTTTAAAATGTCAAAACTTGCTAATAGCAGTATAGTCTAAAATAATTTGTTTAAGGACATAAATGTTATAGAAGATCATAAAAAGATGACATTGACCATACTCAATAACACGAACTGCCATGATACTGGGTTGCCATACTTAATATTGTGGATCAGAGCTGTACTGGAATTGAATCAACTATTACTAACAATATCATATCTTTAAACACATACACATTCCTTACCAAGCTGTCTTTGGGTCTAAACGGCTGTGTATCTCTTTAATTCACCCTTTTCCCTTCTTTCAAGTACAAGGAATGCAATGCAGAAGGCTAGCAGTGTTGGCAGTGTTTGACAAAACTGTCCACCTGAATCCAAACAGATTTAAAAGTGTGACATAAAGAATACAGACAATGTTAGAGCTACAGTACAGTGCAGACATGTTGAAAAATAAAAATACAAATAGGTTCAGTTGTAATGCAGGAGAATACACTAATGGTAATATGTTGAAATAAAGACGGGAAGGGAATGTAAAATAGACGGCCAGGTAAGAAAGACCCCCCCCCCCCTCTCTCTCTCATTCCAATCTATGACAGCCTGGACACCTGGGCAAACGCCTACCCTCCCATCAAACAGACAGAGAGAGAGAGAGTGAGAGAGAGAGAGAGAGACAGAGAGAGAGAGAGAGAGAGAGAGAGAGAGAGAGATGCTTGTGTCCCCATCAGCCCACCTCCAGGGCCCCTCTCTGGCAGGGCCGGTCTCAGGGGAGAGGTTAGCATGATGGATGTCTGATTGGAAGCCCTGCCTCAGGGCCTCCCACTCTGTCACCTCTCTGCACTACGAATTAAAAGGCCGTTTGTCTCCTCGGAGTCCTCAGCTGTAGAGCGCCGGCCTGCAATTTCACAGCACTCAGAGAGAGAGAGAGAGAGAGAGAGAAGGGGGGGAGACATTACAGAGGAGGTTGTCAGGGAAGCCATCGTGCCTCATACATGCCTGAGGGTCTCTCTCTCTCTCCCTCCCTCTTTCTCTCCCTCCCTCTCTCCCTTACTCTCCCCCCCCCCTCTCTCTCTCTCTCTCTCTCTC
>JAODUK010000004.1:332729-360821 GCA_027564635.1 Typhlichthys eigenmanni | reverse complement strand
CTCTCTCTCTCTCTCTCTCTCTCTCTCTCTCTCTCTCTCTCTCTCTCTCTCTCTCTCTCTCTCTCTTTCTCTCTCTGGTAGGTCTTTGGAGGGAGGTCAGGCAGGACACAAAGCAAACACAGGCCTGTGAATAGAGAATGGGAAGAGGACAGCTGTTGGAGATGACAGCGATGGCTGTTAAAACGCAATCTGTCTCTCTTCCCACTGGCCTGTTTCAACACACACACACACACACACACACACACACACACATGCGTGCACGCCCACACACACCCAGTGTGGCTCAGTTCTTTTCAATGGGACCATAATGTCACGGTGACACTATATCTGTCAGCGCCAGTATGAGAGCACACACTTACACAGGCATGTGTCAACACACACACACACATGTAAATGTACACACTGTATAAATGTGCCAAACCCGGCATGTGAACAATAAACACATAGTGAAACACGTCTATGTGCAATACATGTGTGTGGAATTACAAACATATGTGTGAGCTTATCTAATACAACAGTCCTTTAACACACTAGCATCAATACGACTAAATGATTTGTTTTGTGGAATTAATTTTAATTTAATCTAACAATTACATTTGCAGCTATAGAGCCATATTTAAGAAGTTGGTGGTAGGTTGGTGTAAAACAGGCATGAAATATAGTATTAAAGTGACATTGAATTTACAATTTATAATGTGGTTTTTATTTATAATGCAGCTTCATTTTAATGTTCTCCACTCATAATTTAAACATAAAAATTAAGTAATTATAATTGCATAGATGTGAGAATAGTATTTATTTAAAGTAACATTTGTCAAGTCACTGTTGCTTCTGTCCTCCAGAAGTGCTTTGCAATCATTAGCCAATTAGCTAAATCAGTTGGTGATTATAGACCAATCAGAGAGTTGTCATCCTGTAGGCCACGCCCTTTAGCATTTTACTGTAAACCATGGCAGTGCATTTAATTAAATGTGGTCCTGTCATTCACTTTTATATTAATGGTATAAAACTTAGTATATGTTGTGAGTAAATGCTCAATGATTATGACATATTGGAGAAAAGGGGTAGGAAAAATGTAGAGCGTAAATATGCTCTATATATTAGTCAGCTAGTAATCAGTCCATATGACAGCTGATGGATTGTTGGGGAGGGGGGTTATCTATCTCTGGCCTCCACATCCCCCCATGTTGAGAAGGGGGTTTCAAAATGTAGGGTAAAAGGAAAGGTAACTCAGGTAATATACTCTGCCGTGTGTGTGTGTGCGTGTGCGTGTGTGTGCGCGTGTGCGTGCGTGTTCATGCGCGTGTCAACGATATCTCAAGGCCCCATACTCCACTGACAGCAAGAGATAAACACAGGTGTATGATAGTGACCACATGATTTATCAACATGAATTTCACCCCTCTCTCTCTCTCTCTCTCTCTCTCTCTCTCTCTCTCTCTCTCTCTCTCTCTCTCCCCCCTATGTTCCAAACATACGTGTGGACACACATGCACCAGTGTCCTCATTAACTGTCAACATTTGCTAATGAGAAATGAAGAGATGTTCTCAGTGTGCCTCAACGAGAGGTAGCAACATAGTGCCAGACACAAAAGCAGGAATGAAACAAAGAAAGAAAATAAGAGAGGGGGTGAGAGAGAGAGAGAGAGAGAGAGAGAGAGAGAGAGAGAGGGAGAGAGAGAGAGAGAGAGAGAGAGAGAGAGAGAGAGAGAGAGAGAAAGATAAAGAAAGAGAGAGAAAATGGCACATTTTCACTGGACTGAAAGAAGAACCAAACCACACACTGAGTAGCAGCAGAAGCCGGCATTGAATTCGTGAGAACATTGGTGGTGACAAAATGACCATTAGGGTGAGCGTGTGGTGTGTGACATGCGATAGATGCAGAATTATAAATAGGAGTGCGGTCCAAATGCATGTGACCGTGATACGGCTGTCATCTTTAGCAAAGAAAGAAGCTCAAGTAAAGAGAAATCCTTGAAATACATCCGCACATGCACACAGGCTCTAACACACACACACGCACACACACACACACACGCACACACAAGCAGACAGGTTGGCAACCCACACATGCACATAAACCCACATAAGCGCACACACCTTCAGAATTTGCTGGCTTCCTGCATTTGGTTTGCGTCAGAGACGTGGTGCTGAAAAGGGCGTTAACACCTTGTCTTACGACCTCCTCCTCCCTTTCTTCCCTTCCCTTCCATGCCTTTCTTTTTCTCCTTGCCCCCCTGCTTCCAGCCCCACTTGTAGGCAGATTTGGGCAGGAGGTGCCAGACATTCAGATCCAGACCAGGGGCAGCTCAGCTGGAGACGACGCAGACAGAACAAAAACGAAAAAGAGAGGAATTAATGGTTTTACGGGTCTTTGTCTGTGTGTGCGGTGGGCAGGTCTTGTATGTGCCTCTGTGATGCAAGTGTTAGCTTGCGTTAGCTTGTTTACTTGGTGTTTGTGCTGTGTTGATCTCCCCTCATGCCCTTGCATTGGTGATGAGCTTGACTTGTGTTAAAGTGTTAACTATGGCAACAGATGCCTCCCTCGCTAACAACTCCCCGACGGTCCAAGTCCCTTGTTAGTGAGGTGTACACCAGCCAGGAACAACATGACTGAACCAGAAAACAATAACAGAAAGATAATCACTCGTTTTAGGGATAATTAATATTACTAGCCATATTACTATTAGCCATTAAGAGCACAAAACACGGACCATGTTTACAAACACATAACATGTTAGCATTCAAAATCATTGTGGGACATGGGTGTTGAACTGTGGATGTTGACATATTCATATTTCTGTCCAATTACGCCAATCCTAAATGTGACGACAGGTTGTCTGGTTTTAAGCAAATCTTTGGAGGTGTGCATGTGGTTGCACGTGATTACCATACACGCCTGATTTACTGTGCTCTATACTCATACATTACATGATACTATAGCGTTTGTTTGTGGTCATAATGGAGAAGAGAACATTGAACGTGAAAGGATGTGCTTGGTTCTACCTAAAAGAAGACTCACTTCATCACTATTTTGTGCTGTGATACATTCTAAGCACACTGTATTGATCAGTATTGTTTTTTAACAGACTGCAGTCCATCACGGTGGTGATGACAAAGCATTAGAGACTATTGTGCCTCTGGGGTATTCTGGACTGCATACCTGGTCACATTTCACTCTCCTCTATTCTACCATGACAATGTTGGGGCAGGTTTAGCTTGTATGAACTATATTCTTGATTTTACTCGAGGATAAAGGGTCGATCTAAACATCTGTAAGTTGGCTAGTTTACAGTTCAATGGTTATATTATCATACTGTAATTAATCTCATGATTTATCAGTGATGAAGGAGAGTAACCTGTATCTGTTCATTATCAATAGTCTAGATGTTACATTGCCGTCTGAATGTTTATGGTGTAGTGTGGTGTGTAGTATGGTAGTGTTGTACATTTAACACTAAGACAGTTTGTTGTTTTTGGAGATGTAACCGATTTAAATATCACAATATCACTGGATTGAAAATATTATGGAACAAACCATATTAAATTTCTCTAAGGAAGTAGGGTTAGAGCTAGATGATATTACTGACAACTATGTTATGCAGTCTATAAGTTGCATAACGTACTTATAGCCTACTAAGTATGATCTGCATATAGGTGGGCAACTTATGCTGAATATGAGCACACCAGAAATCTTTGGATCTTTACACATTCCCTATACACACGTTCCATTTCCTCATTCCCTCATCAGATACCCCCTCCCCCTCCATTATAACCACTTATTAATTTTAAATGAGAGCCCTAACACGTTGCAAGGCTTTAATACTGGCTGTTAATATGGGGGGTAATTTATGGGGTGTGGTGTGATGGAGGTTTAGATGAGCGCCGTCCATCACATACATCATTAGATTGTGGAAAACTCACTTCCAGCCTCGCGCCGCGGAGCGAACAGACACTCGCTCCTTCACAGAAACAAGCCGGTGACAGACAGTGCACGCGATAACGCCGTACGTACCGCGCGGCGACGAGCAAGGGCCTGTATGTATAGCGGAAATACCATCAGGAAATTGCAATTCACAGGCGCCATATAGCAGATACGCACACCAAATTAAAAATACATGTATTCGCCTGCCTTCGTTCTTCACACTTTTTCCTCCTTCTCCATTTTCCCAGTTTCCTTTTCTTATCCTCTCCACTTGTCCCTTTGTGTAGTGCGCCCCATTTCGGGGGCTTTTCAGAGGCTGAAGTGGCGCTTGGCTATGGTGAAGTGTCTCCACTGCTGTGCCAGAGCCACCAATTCACTGACTGTATATGCGTGTGTGTGTGTGCCCGAGCCTGCAATTCACCAATTTCACCGCTAATTAGCCTACAAAGGCTACCGGCAGAGAGGAGGGGTTAGGGGGGAGAAAAGGGTGGAAAGAGGTGGCATATGCGGGAGGTCCTGCCCTGGGGGCGCAAGCAGTGCTGGCACAGCTGAGACTCGTGGCACAGGACCAGACAGGCGCCTTTGTGTGTGTGTGTGTGTGTGTGGGTTGTTGGGAGGTGTGTGTTTATACCTTTTGTATAAGCATACAGGGATACTTTGGAACCTTTGGTTTTTATGATTATTTTCTTCATTATCTTCTATACCTTGTCATTGACCTATATATCATTTTCAACACTCGCTGGTTATGACATTGGTTTTCTCAACCATGGGAGCATGGAGAAAAAAACAATCCCCTGTGACATTGTATGCAAGTGGCGTGTGCATTTGTCCAATCAATTATATTCACATTCAGGTATAATGGTGTAACAATAGAGGAAAGATGCTCAACAATGAACGTGTTAAAATACCTTCCCAGAACATTTTGAAATACAAAATAGGAAAGTCTACTCTAGATAACCACACCTATTGAGTCCCAGACATACTTTCATGAAGCAGGACAAATTCATAACTAAATCAAAACTGTGATTTATACAAATCAAATTTGATTTTAGGAAACTCTGTGTTCCAGAATGAGTAAAGGCTCGTGTTCCAGTATGAGTGTTCAAAGGCTCATGTTCCAGTGTGGAGTTAAGTGTGAGTTGGTTGGAGGTGTGAGAGTGGTAAAAACTCCACCCATCCAGACTACCCAACATTTACAACACATACTGTCCATGCATATTCTGGCAACAGACCAAAATGGAAGTGTCAGACAACAACATCACGGACACAGTTGGTAAAACTGGAACATTTGACATTTATTGAAAACCACTACAATGGGGTGGGGGTCTGTCTAATGTTGGATTGAGATAAACCAAACAATCAAAAACTCCTGATCACAGGCAAGTACTGTAAATGCATAAGGATAGACATCAAAACTCCAAACCCTTCAGTTCATGTATCCCACAAGCCTCTCTGCTAGCGTGCAGTTACAGCTGCAGCTCATCTAGCCATGCCTCTGGAGACTGGTCACAGATCAGTCTCACTGCACCAACTGGTCCTCTGGCATCACAGCCTGTCTGCGCGAGAGTCTGCACCCGTGTCTGTTTTGGGAGAGAGAGGGAAAGATAGAAAGAGAGAGAGAGAGAGAGAGAGAGAGAGAGAGAGAGAGAGAGAGAGAGAGAGAGAGAGAGAGAGAGAGAGAGATATATAGAGAGAGAGAGAGAGAGAGAGAGAGAGAGAGAGAGAGAGAGAGAGAGAGAGAGAGAGAGAGAGAGAGAGCTCCTGCCAAGTGTTTTACCACCTATCAGATGAGGCCTTGCGGGGAGCAGGTTTCCTGGCAACCCGCCCACTGTGGAATTGGTTCTTTATGTTCAAAATTGCTATGTTATTGAGTTTTTATTGCTTATTGGCACTCTGTAGATAGGTATTTTTGCTTATCATAGATAGTTTAATCATGTTTATTCTACACAAGAACAGTTAGCAGGTTAGTAGGACATTATACCATCAGTGTCAGTTTGCTAATCCACCTGTTTGTGTGTGACTCTGTTCATTTTGTCCTGCTATTTGGGAAAAGCTTATAGGTTGTCTTTTGATGTGATTTTTCTGTTTGTGACCATTAGGCAGCTCGGTTAATTTATGCATTAGCACCAAGTACTCCCAGTCCCGTTGTTGAATGTGATAGTGGAATATGTTTACTGATAGAAGAAGTTAGCCATCTTTAAAGCCAAATAAAAATGCCTTGCAGACTGTTTTTAAAAACAAATACAATTAGCTCAAGCACACTAAGTGTTTGCTTAATACAATTAATTACAAGCATAAATCCATTAGGAGCCAATCTGATTAAAAAGAGTTTGTTACATGAACACTTAAATCGGTAAACAAATACCGAGACGATACGCTGATAGAGTGTCAATGGAAAGGCAGCACACAGAGAGAAAGCTGTTTATCTTTTCCAGTTCTGTGTTTTTTTATGGCACAAATATAGCCAAGTGTGCGTAACGGTGAATGGCAGAGATGCGATGGCACCCTGCGGTTATGTTTGGCACTGTAGACTAAACATTAGGACGAGCGCTCACACGGTAGACAAACATGCTTGTGCTGCCTCTCCTCAGTACAATGTCGCTAACTGATAAATAATACTGTCTGTCACTCTGATAACAAGGTCAATTCAACAGGATTGACCAGGCCCGGTGTTTTCCCTAAAGTGTAGAACAGTCACCCTTAATCAGAAGCCTGCAGTGACCTCCATACTAATGAACAAAACACAGAGGTAGAGAGACAGGGAGAGGGAAAGCGAGAGCAAATGAATATGAATGAAAGGCAAATCTACCAGAAACACACCTCCTTTAAATAACCACCTCCCCAGTTCCCCTCCTCCTCCTTCTTCTGCCCCCCCCAGACACACACACACACACACGCACTACCACCACCACATATCCCCCCCCTCCCTGTTATATTTTATTCTCCAACGCGTGGTGAATTTAATAAATATATGCAAATGTGCGCTGTGGAACATGACGAGTGTAAATCAAGCGGGGATGTTCTTTGAGCGCTGCCGAGATTGAGGCTGAGAGCTGACCCCGGGTTAATCATTTTTCACTTCCCTATCGCATTCACTGCTGCCTGCGCGCGTGTTGTGTGTGAGTGTGGGTATCTGCATCTGCGCCTGTATCTGTGTGTGTGCGTGCGCATGTGAACGCACGTGCCTTTATAGTTTGTGTGAAATGGTCAAATCACTCTTCATTATAAAACCGGTCTTCATACAATAAATAGCGAATATTTACTTTCAGCCGAGGAAATGTTAGCTAAATACAAATCGAATATACGATATAATTAGTTATTATCTACATGGTCGCTAACTAACCTTCCTAAGAGTTTTGACTATATGATTAAAAGGGTTTCACATAACATAAGGTTAAGATCAAGCACTGTTTGTGTGGATTGTAAAACTCCATAATGTAAAGACTTCAATCATTGAATCTGCGACGGTGGCTTAATTCTCTGACATGATACTGATGATAGAATATTGGCCACAAGGTACATTCAGGCAAATGCTCTCAAATTGACTATATGCTATAGTTGTCTAGCCTATAGCTTACTGTCGGTTAGATTTTCCCTGTGTTTTTGTGGCTTGTGATATGGACTGATTGAAACAGGTGCTATGGCCTCATGGTTTCATGTACTTAAATACAAATCTCACAATTTCCCAGATAAACGTGAACTTTATTTGTAGACAATAGTGTTCATTTTTGTATTATATTATATTTTAATTTAATTATATTACATGTAATTTTTTCTTTCCTTTTTAATTATAAATATTGTTTGACAAAGCTAGTTGCATAATTATTTTCACTTTCTAAATATTGTCTTATCTACAGTATAATTCTTATTCTGAAGCATGTTGGCTCTGACTAAGGTTCCCATTTTGTCACACAAATTATGTCTAGATTGACCTACTATCATTTACAAGTAATGCTCCTTGACACATAGGGTGATGAGACCAGTTGTGATGGTGAAAGTGAAAAAGAGCCGTGAGTTTGTGAAGTTTCAGAATTAACGCATTTAGTCTTAAATTAAATATGCAAAACTCTTTTAGCAGATGCAAGTTTTAAGGCGAGTCATTTTAGACAGCCTATTATATAGTCTCCCATGGCTCCTGCGTATTTTATGTGCTGAACAAACACACTAAAAGTTGAGAAATGCATTTGATCGTACTGACAGTAAAATGTAACTTAAATTCTCCATTCAGTTGAGTATAAGGTGGGTGATACAACAAGCCAGCAGGCTCCCATCAAAAACATGACAGCCCTACTGTATGTGTTGTATTGACACTACTGCAGTGAATTGTTGTTTTTCTGACATTTTTCAACATGAAATAAGGGAGCTTTTGGAGGCTATTACCTTTGCGTGACAAGCATGTCATTTGTCTCCCACATATTTCATGTTCTGCCTGTATTTATGCTAGCCTGAGTTGAGTAGCAATGTATAAATGGACATAGAAATCTAACACTCGACGAATACACTTCTGTCAGACATCTGTATAATAATTTAATAAATATCAGTTAGCAAAACAATCTAAGGAGATAAGAGTGACAGCATTTCTCACTGGAGCAAAACCTAACTTTCTTTTTGGAGTGGCCTACCCTATACAGCAAACAATTTGTGAAGAAATGTGTCTGTCTATAGTTCCCTGAAGGACTTTCTCTGCATGGTTCCTTTTCTATTATGGTTCATAGACTACGTAAAATACTCAAAGGTCGCAAAACCATGGAAACAAAGAACAGTGTGCTAATGTAAAATATGAGATAATGGCCTTTCAACTACAACTACAGCACGCATATTCAACAGCGGTGTCATTTCTGCTCCTACACATGTTATAGCTTATAACAATTCAGATATAGCCACTCTCCACAGCCAGTTAGTTCTGTCAGCATGCCACCATGGAACTGCTGTGACGACTGTCTGACCGCAGGAGCACCAATTACAAATAATGCTTGTGCGCGGCAGGTCACGAGCTCTGCTGAATCAATTACTTGTGCTGTCCAGACGCAGAATGCTTACCAAGGCGTAAGTACCCAAATGTAAACATCGCCTGCGTCAGTACAGCCCTACTGACCGTCTTCTGTCTCAACCAACTCGCTAATGTTATCATGTTTATGTACTGGATGTTAAGAATTTACTAATCAAGTGTGGTAATAGACAGATATTGTACAAAAGCTGCATGGTTTGAATATATGTATTTGTTTTTTTATAGGATCAAAGAATGGTCATCAATGAAACTGTTAGATCTGTTTTTTTTTAGATATTAGCATACTGAGTCTTACTAAAGTAAATACATAGGCTCTTAAAGTATAGGCTACATTATAGGCCATTATTTTCTTAGCATGACCCAACACTGGAACCAAAAGGTTTTGTGTGATCTTTTTAAATGATTGTGGTTCTAATCAAACATAATTTAGTCTCATCTCACCCTTCTCCTCACCCCTTCCCTGGAGCCCCTGCCCAGGGCCTGTTGCCAAGGCAACCGGCGTCTCATTTCAGAAGTGTCAGTTTGCATTATTGTCTTCACGCACTCCACCGATAACCTCTCTCCCTCACTGCAAATACACAACCCACACACACACATACACACACAAACACCTGCGCACACACACGCGCACAAACATGGACACACCAGTAATTTCCTTATTTCTAAACGTGTAAAAAAAATGTGGTTCTATTAATTTTTGTCTATCCTCTGTCACACTATAGACACAAATAGGCAACATTAAACACATCCACACATGCACCTATAGAGAGAACTTTAACAAATAACTTTCTTCTGTTTATAATGGTGCCGTCATTTTAATTTGACCTGAGGATTATTAGTACTTCCAAGAGGCCAAGAAGGAAAATGTGCACATACTGAAAATTAGACCTTTTTATAATTAGACAATCAGATCTTTCTAACTTGCCAAGTTGATCTTATAAGACAGCATGGCCATGTTTTCAAAAACATAGTTATTTTTGTTTTATAAAATACATCTTAGTCCTAAGTAATTTAGTAATATGTAATTAATTAATCATTAAGTAAAATACAGATTACATTAAACCTCATATTATTCCCCATATGTATATGTACATTTCAATTCTGATAAAATGTTAAGCGATATGCCTATCATATTTATCAGGCTTATTAATGCAAGCATACCATAATGAAATGCTCAGAGTATATTTTACACACACACGCACACACATGCACACAAACACACACACACTCAGTTCCACATGTGAGGTGCATACACTTTACAAGGTCAAATACAAATGAATAGGCTAAAGGGGCAATGACATAGTCACATTGGCTTTGTATGCATTTGCATTTAGAAATGTGTGCAACATGGCTGATGAAAGCTTCACGTGATGTGTTCATTATCTTACTTATACTGACAAGTTACAGTATCTGAAAAAGTATAACAGGATTAAAAAACATAAGAAAATTAAACTCAAATAAGCTCAACTTAGTTGATATTTAAAATAGTTCCACAAAGTGAGCATTGGCGAGTGTTTAGGTAAAGTGGATGTTTTTGAAGGTCTTATGTTAATGATACCTGTTATCTCATTCTCATTAGAAGCTGAGAACATTCAGACATCTGGATATTCCCTGCAGTCTGTTAAGTGAGGACGTGTGAGAATATGTGAGAAAGTGTTTGATTTTAGGAGCAAAACCATTTCTTTGCCTCCTGTTCAGGAGAACAGTAGTTTTGCTGAACATGTATGGAAGCAGGGGAACATGGCTTACGGTATATTGTATGTTCTGGCCCCATGTGATGTGAGTACTTTGGCACGATGATCGTGGTGTCACATTGGTGATGCTCAAGTCTTCTGAAAATGCATGCACTTAAACCGCTGGCTGATTTATATGCTTATGTGTTTTGCCACTGTATATCGTTTGATGGCTCATATAGTATGGCCTGTTAGACAGACTGGAGCAGCAGATTGACTAAATGTAATAGTGTAGAAGAATATGTTTTAGCCTAACAGTAACTTGATATACAAGCATTTCAGGGTGTTGAGTGCAGCACACACATTGCAGATACACACGAATAGAAAAAATACACAATGCATAATAATAATAATTCTGGAAACACTTTGAACAATATGAAGTTAGTTTGCATCTGGAAACAAAAGGAAACACATTTCAGAATCTAACCCAAACACAAGTGGAGTGCAAGAACTGGCTAAATCGTTGCATTAAATGAACATTGTGTGAATGATGATGCTATTGCTGTCAGTTCACCGGAAAATGTAATGGGACAATGTCAGCGATGAGATACAAAACCAGAGCTCACAGTCACATTTGCTTTCATTGATAAGCCACGCTGAAATTAAAGTTTTCACTCAACCAATCTGAGCTGGGTTCAACAAAACAAAACAAAAACTATAAATAAATCCCAAACAAAACCAGCCAGCTGCCTTGCTATTAGCTGGTCCCAGCTAGCCCAGGCCATGCAGGGCTAAATAGCCTCAATGCCTCCCAGGACCAGGAAGGTTAATATTTGAAGGAAGGATGGCCCATAAATATGAGCAAAGGGACTTTTAATTAAATAAGCACTTCTTAAATATTCTCCTGGGCCTGCTGCTTTTGTTTAAATATGATTGATTGACTGCTATCTCTCCAGGCAGGACCATTAGTCTCGCTACCTCCCCTCCCCCCGCCACCCCTCTCTCTTCACGCCGCTGTCCCTCCCCAACGTCTCTCCTCTCGCCACGGCTTTGCCAACACCTCTCCTCCCGTTCTCTCTCAATTATGCCCCACTTCTTCTTGCCTCCCTTTCTCCTCCCTCCTTTTCCCATTCCCATTCATTCACCCTCCTCCCTCTGCTATCAAGCCCGTTTCCATCCCTCTTTTCATCAATACACGTCCGTGAGTCGCTCTCCGGAGCCCAATATTTCTCCCGGCTCGTGACAAGGTAATGAGGCCATGTTAAATCCTGCCACGCCCCGGGGCTGCCCCGGTAGCCACCTCGAGGCTCGGCGCCCCTCGCCCCTGCCCGCGTGTCTGCTTTAGCCCCGCTGTCCATTTAATACAGCCGCCATCCATTTAATACAGCCGCCATCCTGCCTAATCGAAATGAAAATGAGTGTTCGCCGAAACGAATGGAAGCGGGGGGGATAAGTAAAGAAAACTAGTGTAACACGCCGTTCTTTCAAATAAGGAACCAAATCTATTCTCCCTGCCCAGACGATACTGTATTTGTGTCAGCGTTCCTTTATGTTGCTTGTTTTACGCTATAGCAGCCCGGTCTGTGTTCAGTGCTAGCAGCAGGCTGATATGCTCGGCTGACTTCTAGCTGGAACATGATGTGCAGTGAGGGACTTCAGTCTAGCTGTGGGCAGCTGAGCCACAGGCGCGTGCATGTATGCACACACGCACGCACACACGCTAGAAAGAGGGTCAACTCAAGGCCCAGGAGAGAAATGGATTGGAGGTGATACCTGTCTGTGGGTGTTCTCACCTTGTCATTGAAACGAAGAGTTCATATGCATTGCTTGTTTAGTGCATTGATAGGAACAGCAGTTCATATAAGCTATTATGCACTATGGTATGTGGACACATGACACTGTATACAGGCTTTGGATAAATGTCAGCTTTTATGAAACCACTTCATGTATTTGATAGAATGTCACTAAAGCGAACATAAGATGTACACAGGCAGTGTCAGATAAACGCACACACAGCGCACTTGTTTTACATTTAAAGATGTTTGTTATCGTGTGTTGTCACGTGTTGAAAAAAAACAACAATATAATTGATTGAATTAAATCGTTTTTAATTAAACAGTTACTCTCGCTATACATATGGCAGATCAAACACCTTGGCGATGTAAGATTCTTACAGTTACAGGAAGTTACACAGAGTAATTAAACATTTCACAAGTTCAATCTTTAAAAACAGCTATAATTCAATGGCTTTTAAAGACATAAGCAGAGGTTTAAACTTCATCATCTCAACTAAAGCAACATATTGAAGCACCCAGTCAAGGTCAAATAGTGACTTAAATATAAATGGTTTGCCAGGCGCTGATGTGGGGACGGGAGAAGGCAAATGACAAGTACAGTTTGGTGGCTTCTCCTAAGATACCAGCATTTAGCTATAGTTGAAATAACACGTTTGGATGTTTTTCTTCTGCAGCACGCAAACTGATCCAAATGAGTGACGTTATCTCAAACTGGTTTTTGCAGTTTTTTTTTAGAATGCCTTGTCTAGCCACACACCAAAGTGACTTTGGTGTGTGGCTGCTTGATTATGGAAAAAGTAATACTCCTGATTATTTTGGTCAATATTGAAGTCACGATTATTTAATATGATTACTCATTGACTTTGGAAAGATGTTGCATTTACTGCACCTGAACAGTGAATCCAATTAAAGTGACAATGACTTCAACTGTGAAATGTCTCTGAATACTTTTCATGTTTCACTTTCACCCTGTAATGGGGGCCGAAAGTAAGCCTGCGCCTTCCGTTCGGAACACATGACAAAATAAGAGTTTATTTGCAAAACTTAATGTACAAAATAATAATTTTTCCACAATGATTATCCAAAAAGAGCCAAAACTGAAATCATGATTCAAATTAGATTAATTGCACAGCCCTACTTTGGTGTACAAACTACTGCTCTCTGTTCATAGACAATAAGAAGCATGGACATGTGTACATATACGTTCCAGACCAAGATGGTGCCACGGTAGCTAGCTGTTGGAACACGTACATATTTTCACATACACACAGTGTGTCTGTAACAACAGAGGGGTGCTACAGGCCTCAAGCTAACCGGACGGAGAAACAGGTAATGCTGTGGGCAGGTGTGTGGCTAGGCTACTCTTGAAGGGTGTGAGCAAGTGGGGGTTGGTGGGGAGGCGATGGGCACATTAAAAATGCAGCAGTGGGGAGCAGGCAGGGGATTCACAGTAATTAGATGACAAAACGGCGGCAGGCTGCAGATGAGAGAGAGGGGTCACGCACAATGCCACCGCCGCCGGGTAATTTGTAAGTGTCAATCATTCGCCTGCCAGGGGAAAATAGAGAGGGAGAGGTGGAAGGGAGGGATGTGTATGTGTGTGTGTTGGGTAGTGTATAGAGAGGAAGGTGGGCTTGGCGATAGAGGGAGCCAGGGCTTGGAGTAGTCAGGAGAGATGGGTCAGGCAGGGAATAGAAGGGCATGGGAGGGGGAACACAAGCAAAGATACAAGCACACGTAAATTAAGGAAAACACTGCCGACGGTGTGGTCTCTGCAGGCTTCCGTAAAGACAACTACGGATGACTTAGTACGCTGGGGTCGCTATCGCAGTCAAGTGCCGACATTTCAACAGCCACACTCAGCCTAGACAAAGTGTCACATGCCTCCATTCACTAACTCTCTCTCTCTCACACACGCACGCACACGCACACATAAGCCATACAGTATCCTAAATACAGACAACAATGCATATTAACTAAAAACATTAAGTAGGCTACGCAATCATAACCGAAAGGTGCAACAATGTCTGAAATGTGTGTGTGTGTGTGTGTCAGTATGACTGTGTGCATTTTGGTATTCAATTCCATTCAGCGTGGGCACAATGGAGGCTGCTGGCATGTTTCCAGCCGGGCGGTATGTAAGAAAACGCAGGTTAGGCCCCGGCACAATAGCCCACAATAGCCCAGCGACACATGGGCAAAGCGTGCCCGACACATGACAAACAGGCCTGCTCACGTAGCCTATAACCCCCCACCCACACCCCCACTGCCGCATCGGCACACATCAGTCCGAAAACACACGTTCCCGCGCGTAATCTCGCCATGAATACATGCAAAGCGACCTGGGTACCTCCGCGCCGCTGTCAGGATCGATGACATGACACAACATAACATCGCTGGCACAATACAATAGATTCCCCTGGGAACGGGGGTTCTGTAAGTCCACTGGTTGCTTTATGGGCAACATTCACACAGGCGCACCAGGGAGAGTCACGCTAGCTGCTCGAGCATGCATTGTAGCCTACACGCAACAGCTACCACACACAGACATATTCACAAAGAAAATTGTTCAAATCAATCTTCGAGTCTCTTTCTTATCAATAAACAACAGATGCTCCATAATTGTTCTTCATCTGATAGCCTATTCATTTGTGTCCCATAGTAAACAAATTCCAAAAGAGAAATTAAAACAGTTTAGAACTCAACAGGTGCAAAAGTTCACAAACTGCAGATTGATTGTATATTAATTAGCCTAAATATGCATAATTCAAGTAAATTAAAGCCTTCGTAGTTCTGGATATTTTTTTCTTCCTTTTATTATAAGGTGACTTGATGACAATATGAGACAAAGATAGGCTGGCTTTCTCTGTCTTAGTTAATTAAAATAAGCATTTGAACGCATGCACACATAACATCTCTGGAAATGTCTTTTAATTGGGAAATTATGAAATCCCATTTTCATTGTTTATTCTTTAGACTACAATTAGCAGCTCATAATCCAATGTGCAATGATTGATATGTTGCTCCTCCTTTAACCTCCTAAATCCACCTGCTTCTCCTACAATATGTCCTGGAGAATCAAGTTCATGGATCTTTTTTCATTGATCAAATAATCCAAATAGCATGGCTACATAAAGCTCTTCACTGCATGGTACTGTATGATCTGTTAATGAAGAAGTTTCCCTCACATGGCACATTGGCAGAGATAGGGCAGCGGACCCCCAACCACAATGTTGCTTTGTAATGCTGCTTCAAAGTATATGTCTATATATCTTTCAGTCTATATATCTTTCATTCCATCAGAGTAAAATGGAGACAACATGTAAATGACTGGTAGCAGCATGCTCAATGAATATGCTGGGATCCCACAAGATGATGTAAATTGACATGATACAGTTGAGGATCCACTGACAGCCACAGAACACAAGAGATCATTTCAGAACCAAAGCTGATGATTGATACGTTTACGTCAACTATAACAATTCTACTAACACATTGCTTGTTGTACTGCAGTGAGTGCATGTCTTTCTTGAGATGGACGTGTGATGCTACATACAGTATTGCATTGAATAACTTTCACTATGTCTGACCACATTGGGGGGCTGGGGGTGGGGGGTCTAAAGAACAACTAACAATCATCTGTGCCTGAGCTGCTTGCTGCAGCATGTGTGTGTGTGTGGAATCTGACAGGCTGCTGCACAATAGGGGTTCCAGCGAGTGTGAACTCTAGCCATTCCCACAGCTGCCATTAACAGACGGAATGAACAGCTTCTTGTTAATAAAGTGAATAAATAAATAACACTTAAGAGGCCTTGTTTACTTCAGTCTCTGTCTATTATTGCCACTCATAAAAAGCGTGAAGGGTTTTGATTCTGTGCATGCACGCAAAAGGCTGTTTAAATTGACCAGGCTAGTTAGCCTATAGTTAGCAGTGATTGGTCAACGGTTCACCACCAATGGCCCACATCTGTTAATAGAATAACAGCATCAAATAATGCAGAGCCAACATACACAACCATAAACAGCATGTATAAAATGTATGAACACACGTAGGCTATTATCAAATAATATATAATTAATCGATTTAAAACAATAATAATTTTCAAAGATAAAGAAATCATTTAAGTAAGAATATTCCTTAAAAACTATATCACAGACCTTCTGAAACACTGTTTTGCCAGTGCTCTATAAAGCTTCCAGTATGATAGCAAAGCAGCGCACAAGTGAATGAACCAAACATAATCCATCCAACAGCAAATAGCTGAATGAGCGCCACACAATACAAACACAACAACAACAACAACAACAACAACAGAAGGCTAGAGAGTGTTCTCTTCCCATATGCTGCTGCAGTATGGTGGCACGAACACAGGTCATCGGTTGAGGGACAAGTGTAGGTTAAAAAAGACAGTGAATGGAGACAGACAGAGCGGTAACGGGAGAGGCGAAGATGGAGAGAGACTGCTAGCACATACTGTCAAGGCAGTTAATATAAGGGTTGGAGATAAGGGCGCACAGAAAAACATTGACCACATCAGGCATTTCAGCGGCAAAGCCCCAGCTGCCAGTCAATCTGAGAGACAGAGCAACAATCAGCCCTCTGCCGCTGATAAGAGCTCTACTGGGCGCGTGCAGGAAATAGCCAATCTACAGCCCGTCTGGCCAAGAGGGTAATGGAGGGGAGTGATGGAGAGAATTATGGGGTTAGAAAGAGTAAATGTTCAGACAACAAGTGAGAGAAATGGGCGATAAATTTAGGGTATAAAATCTATGTCTACATTGAAGACACTGACTTTATATGAAAGTATATGTCTGTGTGTGTGTGTGGGGTGGTTCCAACTGTTTTCTTAGTGGTTGAAGAGAGATAGCCTTTTTTATTTTTTAAGAGAGAGAGGTGTGATATGAGCTCTTAAAATAGTGTCTCTCCACTGGGTTTTTTGTCACCTGGGAATAGCTTGCACAGAGAGAGCTTGTGTGAGAACCCAGTTTAGACCCACTCTGTACATTAATGATCCTCCAACAGTTTTGACTAGCTCATTCTTCAATGTGCCACTTGCCTTGCCTCACACACAAAAGCATCATTTCATTGTCTCTATTGATAAATGGTGTGTATAGTGTATACATGCGTGCATGTGTGCGTACAAATTCACATTACTGAGTATGTGTGGTATGCCTGAGTGAAGGATAACGTCTTCTATTTGATGAAATTGTATATAGCAGTAATGAAATTCCCTCATAGCAAAATAAACACATTGAAAACGCTATAGAAGATACATATGGAAATCCATGGTGCCTGGATGCTTCAGGCTACAGAATAGGTAACTTGGAACCACACTGGCCCCTATAGGTCTAATTAATAATTACAGTCAGAAGGTCTGCAGAATTAAACTCCCCTCCATTTACCTTTATCAAACACATTCAGGGCTCACAGAGCAGACTTCTATAACGTTGAGAGACATTCTTTGAACAGTCTGAGGAGCTTTTCGTTATCAACTAAAGCGCAATTTTCATGAGTCATTACCAACGGCGGGGATAATGGATAAATTGTTGTCTGGATCTGTTTTATCTTTCATTTTCATTGCACGCGTAGATGCCCAGGGAAAAGCAAAGCATTGTGTGCGAGTGAGTGCGCACGTGTACATACGCACATGAGGACAGACAGAGTGGTGGTAAGGACAGGGTTTGTGTGAAAGGGTTAAGTTCCTCCTATGGTTGCACGCTGCTTTCCCTTGCTCTGTCAAGCCCCATTAAACCTGCTACACCACAGCAATATGGTGCCATCAATTACAGGCACACTGCCATCGATGCAGAGCGCAGAAGAGAGGAGCAGAGAGGCAGAAATACATAAACAGGACAAACGGCCACATAAAAGACCTGAAGCTAGATAAAGCCCTGCAGCCAAGCTTGTGGCAATACACACTTGCGACGTTGCTATTGGTTGTGAATATGCGAATGCTTTATTTCACACAGAAAACACACGACTAGACTTGGATATGACAGCACCATGCAGCCATGTTATAGGGCAGGATAAGCAATTGATGGTGCCAAGGCCATTCATATATGCAAACTGTATGCATAACACTGCAATTTATAATAGAAAGCCATTACAGAATTATACATACAGATAGCATATCAAACTCCCAGACTGCATTATCAAATGTGTATCTGAAAACAGCTAATTACGTTCACTGAAGAGTGCATGAGTCGTAACATGTATCTGTACTGTGTTAACCATGAAAGGTTGACCTCAATAACTTGCCATAACCGCATTCCAAGTAGAAATAAAACACTGAGATGAGGTCACTGATGAACAGCAATTTAGAACTGTCATCCACTAGCAATATTTAATTAATTACTGCTAAAATAAAATACAAAATAATAAATAGTAGTTACAGTGAACATTTGTAATCTGACATGTAAACATGTCACATACAAAATGTATGAAACATCCAGAACTGTAGAAAAATAACACACATTAAGCATTGTGTAAATACAATAGGGTGGCTAACTAAAATCATTTACCGGTATACAAGTTGGTTAACATTGTAAAACGCCATGTAGCTATACATGCCAACACAAAAATGTATGATAAATGCATTATGAAAGAATTATATACAAAAGGATTAAGCGTGGAGCAGTGAGACCTAAGTTGAGGTTATTTGTGATGAGGAACTACTGCTGCCAGAGCTTTTTGCCTTCTGCCCTCTAGTGGCGCTGGGCTGCCGCTGCACTCTCTGGCTGGAGGTCTCCCGGCTCTTCTCGCTAGCTCCTGCTTTACTACGTACTGCTACAATACAACAGACAAACAATAGAAACGTTTAGTGTAGTTTACTACATACATATAATTGTATAAATATAATGTGATTACAATGTACACAAACTCCCAACGTATTTGATTATAAGGAAAAACATGTAGACAACATAAATATCTTAAACAAGATTATCAGGATGTTAAACAGTCCTCACCAGTATTTCCTATCTTAACAGTATAAACTGAAATGTGGCTAAAAAGTGCACCTCTAATAACATTTAAGTATTTCATTGTTTTGATGTCTAACCATACCTTAATTATCTTTCTCTCTTGAAACTCATTATTGTCAACATACCTCTAATTAGGTAATTCAATCTTATTCAACAATTGGGGCATTGCCTTAATGAAATTGGACCCACCTCACTTTCATGCAGGTATGTATGATAGCCTAGGCTACCTAATGAACAAAATGTTAATCTATGCAAAATAAAGCTGAATTTCACAGGTTTTAGTGGTCTGGGTGTTTGGCTCCCAGCCGGAAGGTCGTGGGTTCAAACCCCGATATTGACCTACCTGTAAGGATCCTTGAGCAAGGTGCCTAACCCCCTAACCCCCCAACTGCTCCAGATGGTTGGCCGCACCTTGCATGGCAGCAATCACCATCGGTGTATGAATGCGTGTGTGACTGGGTGAATGTGAGGCAAAATACTGTAAAGTGCTTTGGATAAAAGCGCTATATAAATGCAGTCCATTTATTATTTAGATCTTCCAGAAGAAAAGCAGTATAACTCACTAACAAGCTGTGTCTCAATACATGTTGAGACACAGGCTGTCCCAGTAAGCTATCTGCTCCCTATAACATCCATGTAATAATGAAAGACCCTGTCCCATTGCAACTGCTAAGAGATTCAAGCAAGCTGACAGACAAGTTGGACTGTCCTAGACAACTAGTATGGGCAGCCTTATAAGTTAGCTTGTTTGATACAGTGGTAAGTCTGACAGCTCCGCTTACAAGCAGTCTGCCATCTATTGGAAGTGGTTGTTACATTTTGTGGGAAAAGCCCACACAAGCAATAAGCACCTTATTCAGAGGCCAACTAGACTTGTCATGTCTGGCAATAATTCACAAGATTAAAATACTGGTCAGTTAAGAAGTGATTGGGAGATCTTGGTTTGCATGATACAAGACCTTTAAACAATAACAAAATATATTCATTACTAATAGATAGATATTACTAATTTACTCTCATCAACACACACGTGCAAACACATACACACAGTCTAGCATAGGTACCAGTCTGTTTCTAATGTCATTAAGTCAACCTCAAGAGGTTCTGGTCATTGGATGTCTCTCCGACACATTATCCAATTAGACATGATAATTTAATGTAGCCCGTTAGGTCAGCGTAGTGATTCAGGGTTGCAAAGGCCACCCCCAATGTGAAATGTGTCCTTATAAATGTGAATAAGGGCTATATAAATAAACTTGACTCGACAGTAGAAGTCAATCTGGAAACTCTCACAAAATCGATGACAGATTCAAGATGCTACAGCACAGCGATCAAGCTAGTGCTGAGCTGCTCATCGCAGCAGTACCTAAGCCGCCTGGTCTGTACAACATCCATGGAACAATGGAAGACACAGAGCCACGTCTGCTGGCCCAGTGTGAGGAGGTGCAAGCTAGCTAACAGGTGAAGATGAAGGGCAGCATGCAACAGGGGGGGACCTTGGGTCTGTGGAGCGCTAGCGTCGTGAGGGCCGTAGACCACAATCTTAGTGCTGATTCTGGTGGGCCTGGGGCCAGATGCTGTAGGTGGGTGTGCAGCAGGCTTAGGGTTCTTGGTCGAGACTACAGTATCTTCTTCTTCAGGAGAAAGACACACATACACACACGGTACGCAAAGGGACGTGTTCACACAGAAACAAAACATTTCAGAGAAATAAAGTAATTAAAAAGTGAGGTGAAATTAAAGTGAATAGCAAGTTCCTGATTTGGACGTATATAGTTTTGGCTCAACTGGGAACTGCAGAGAAGAGTTGGGGAAGGGGATTCGAGGCAGATACAGGACAAGGGAGTGAATGAGAAAGGTTAAGAGGTTAATACCATAAGAAATTGGTAAGAAGAGTGCAACATGGATATAGAGAAGCTTAATGGGAGAGTGTAGTACAACAATTCATTTACTGTCATTTATACCCTTCTTAGGTATAAATGTTTTAACTTTGTTAAAAGGCTGGCAAGCAAAGCAGTCATCCAGCAGATATCTTCATGGGAGAACTCATGCATTAATCGAGCAGTAATGTCCAGCCTAAGTGTATACTTTTGAGTGAGAAAATGCCAGAATCTATGCACTGTTTCTTGCTTCATACTGTATCACACTCTAATACAGTTCTCAGACTTTAGCATGCAAGCTCAAATAGCAGCCAGTTAGATACATATATATCTACGTAAACATACAGTAACTGCTAGTATTGGCAGGCATGTTAACAACACATTAGGATGCTAAATAATCAGCCATGTATTTATAAAGTAAGATAAGAGCAGACACCCTTTGCAGTTCCAACTTGCTACAAAAACTTACATCCAGCAACTTTACTCAGTGAAATGACAGGTCATATTTTAAAACCAGTTACAGGCAACATAATAGGTTACAAAGCAATTTCTCAGTTCAAGATAAAGTTTTTTTTGTTTGTTTTTACAGTTGTTTATTACATGGTGTATTAACAAATAGGGAATAATGATATCACTTACCTCTTAGCTCAGGTGCAGCAGTGTCAGTACTGGTTGTGTGGGATGCAGTTGAATCTATTCCACTGGTGTCAGATATTCTTTGGCCTGCACACATGGCCTTCAATGTTTGGAAGACTGCTTGAGGGGCAACATTCATCTTTAATAGATCCACTATGATTCTAGGAAAGGACGGGGCAGAAACAGTAGAAACAGTCTTAGCACGCATCTATATGCGTAATCATGTGCTAAACACGCTATTACACTTACTTGAAGACCTCTTGGTCCACTGTGATGCCTGCTGCTTGAGTAAGTTCGAACAGCTCACTTTCTTCAGCATTCAAGATCTTCTTCTTCTTCATTGCATATTTTTGCACATTGCCGCTTACCACTACCGCAGGAGAGTCAGGGGCTATGGGCAGAGGTTGCTGCGTGTGTTGAGACATGGCCGATTGCTGAAAATGAACGCGTACATCTTTGGTAAGACATGTTTAGTATCAGACTTATGTACTAGCACTAATATTTATATACATTTGTGAAATATGTTGTTCAGCTTCCCATATAAGGTATGCTAATGGAACGGCACCCACCTTTCGTTGGTGATCTTCAAGGAACCTGAAATTGATTCAGACCTCAGATGGATACTTTGCACAAAGCTACAGCTATAGAAACACAGTGCGATAGAAATATAGAAAATTAAAACATAACATGAACTTTCTTGTCGTCTTATTACAGGTACGGTACACCAAAGTCTATCATCCCAAATCTTAAAACAGTTGTTGATTGGAGCCTTGACGCACAAAATCTACGTCATTACCGTGTGGTCCAATCTGAATCAGGCCAATAAGCACGCCTGCGTACGAAGCTATAATTTTGAAATATCATATTTACATTCATACAAAATGTGTTATTACATTAGTAGATCCATATCAAATGTATAACAGCGTATACAGCATGGCCTGAAAATGTGGACGAACATCGAAAAATGTTCTGTGAAATCGTGCTGTAGAGCGCATGCGCGCCGTCCAAAGACGATCCAGCTACGGTGGCCATAATAACTAGTTCACGAGGAAGATTTACTGTAAGGACACTGAAGTTCAACGGTACGTAGAAACTCTTTTTATTATTCATTGCAGTCGTGTTATTGGTGTGTGCATGTTATGAAACATTTGAAACAAATAGAATGTGGATTGTGTACATTAAAATTAAAAGGAAATGAATGCCTGAAATCCCAATAGTGTCTGGCTGTAGTTACTGTACGTTACGGTACCGGTACCGTGGTGTGTATGACCGGTACCCTACTCTACTAGAATGCTAGTACCGTACCGTACCGTACCGTACTGGTACATTACCGGTACTGTAGTAATAAAAACGTTTTTTGGCAGAAAAATGTATGAACAGTTACCTGTGTTGTGTTCTTCAGGTTGATATGAATAATTATGCTAGCGAACCGATAGCGTAGCCTATGTCTAGGACATGGAAAACACTACTGGGTGTGGTGAAAGTGTATAGTTATTTTAGTTATGATTTTCACATTCTGAGTCATTTCAAAGGACGGATGCTAAGATGTAGTCGACTAAAGGCTGTTATAGCCAATTGTCAATCACCAACATTTGGAAATGTAGGCTATATGAAGAGGATCAGAGAAGTGAAACATACATACAGTACATACCTACAACATACACAGCGTTGCAAGAGCTTAGACGTAAAGGCAATTGATCCAAACACTTTAGACTATCGGTTAGACTACAAGACAACACAATATTGGAGACTTTGAAATCAATCAGTCTTGTCGTTGAAAATGTTCTATATTAATCCCTACTGATCTCACTGCTGTAAACGTTTGGACTCTCATCTACCGTAGAGAAAGGAAAGGAGTTGTCATAAGTCAATTCAAAACAAAATGTTACGCGATTGGAAACCAGTAGGCACATAACACCGGTAACGATCATTATCATCATCATCATCATCATCATTATTATTATTATTATTATTATTATTATCATTATTAGAAATTAGTACAGCTGCTGCTTGTGAGTCATTCATTTACCCTATTTTTTCTGAAGCATTAAAGATATTATCACGAAAGATATTTATCATATTAAGCGTTACAATCCATGTTTTATGTAACTGCACTTGTAGCCTTTGATGCTGCAGCTTTGTATTTATCCACCAGCCATGTGAAAACTTATTTTTAGTTTTGCAGTCTGACAGAGAAGCAGTATCACGCATGCTTGGTCAGATTGAATGGTGATTTAGTCAGTTGAGAACACAAATACTGCATGTCTTTACTATAGACGTTCATTGTCTTTCCCAGCAGGGATTTGAAATGCAAACACCGGTTGAGTCTGTTCTTCACAGTGGTTATTTCCACCCGACCCTCAGATGCTGGCAGAACTCTGCATCAGTTTTAAGACCTGACAACCTCATCTACCCAATATTCATCACGTATGTTTCTCCTTCTCTCTGTTAAATTGATCATGACATTGGCCAGAACTGTTAATAAGTAAGATGCATTAAATGGAGACAACTGTTGATAATAACTAACTGTGCTGTGTGTAGTTTGGTGGTTGTAACATACATATTACTGGGGCAGTTTCCCAGACAGGTCTTATAGTTTCCTTAAAGGTTTGTTTAAAACTAGGCTTAAAACCTGTCTAGGAAACAACCACATAGGCCTATCTCTAATAAGTAATGCTATGTTAGTTTACTACACCTATTTATATAAATACTACCCTATACCTTATATAGAATTGTGCTATATAATGTATTATAACTCCTAGTAAGTTCTCAACTAGAGGGTCTCATATCAGATCACTAGCTCATGCTTAATAGAACACTTTGTGTTTCACTTTTCTTTCCAGAGACAATGCAGATGCAGTGGAGCCTATAGCCAGTCTACCAGGACAGGCAAGGTAAGCATGGTAACTAGTAGGCTTAGAAGATATGAGCATTGCATTGCATTTAAACAGCAAAGGCCAATCCAAAAGCTTGCAACATCACAATACACAGGGTAGTAACTTAGCCAGTAAATGTACAAAATGAACTCCTGTGGGATAAGGTGTTGGCTCCAGATAAAAGCAGCCGAGCAGGGTGTATCCAGAGCTAGCTACTGGACTAAGATAAGCAGAACATCCGTTAGACAAGGCAGACAAAAAGGATTCAGATCTGAAACCACCAAGTTATTGCATAAGATGTAAAAGTTTACCTTGAATAAATTGTGGTTCAATTTTATATTTCCAGCCTTTATCAAAGCATGCAAAAAAACTGTTACCCTTCAATGCTTAATTTTTAAATGTTAAATGAATATATAATAATAATAATAATAATAATAATAATAATAATAATAATAATATTTATTATTACTGTATTATATTTATTTAAAAAATGTCATCAGGTATGGAGTGAACAAACTTGAGGAGATGCTGCGCCCTCTGGTGGACAACGGCTTAAAATGTGTGCTAATTTTTGGTGTACCTGCAAAAGTAGAAAAGGTAGGCCGGCCTGACACTTTGCATTGTTTTTTCAGTTATTATGTGCTACAGCTGCTATTGCTCTACCCACTTTGCATGTATGCATAATCCAAGTTTTTTTTATTATTCTAATTTTGTTTTTAGTATATGGACAAATAGGTCAATGCATATTTATTGTATTTCCATTTCACCAGTGCATTTTCAGTTGAGTCAGAAACACGTGTATTCAAAAGACCCAAGCATAGCTTTAACATGTGTTCTACCTTGCAGGATGACAGAGGGTCAGGAGCAGACACAGATGGTACTCCAGCAGTGTTGGCTGTGAAGAAGATCACGTCTCTCTTTCCTAGCCTGTTGGTGGCATGTGACGTTTGCCTGTGCCCATACACATCGCACGGTCACTGTGGTCAGTGTGTTCAATAGTGGACAATTATTGTGGTCACTTCTCTGTTCACTGTCATAAACCTGCTCTGTAATGGTTCACAAAGGTATTCTACGTGAGGATGGAACCCTGGACAATGATGCTAGCTGCCTTCGCCTAGCAGAGGTCGCGCTGGCATATGCTCGAGCTGGTAAGCCTTCTAGTACCTTGGTTCTTCTCACAGTGGGGACATCTCCGCCATCAGGGGTAGTGGGGTGATTTAGAAAAGATTACATTCAATATATGCATTCCTGTTTGTCAGAGCATGACTGTGCTTGTTTGCTGGCTTGAAGAACATTTTTATGTATTTGTTATGTTGCCTGTGTAGCTTAATGTAATGTAATGTAGCTTCAGTTAAACTTCGCTGCGAGAATCAACCTGGAAAGCCTAGAAGTCATTTGGAATGTGTCCGAGTAGCAAATTAACTTACCAGTCATCGTCGTATTGATAGCTATACGGGCGTGGTTCAGGTGTGCGGCGTGGTTTAGGTTTGCCGACAGCAAAGTATTTTTTTAAAGTGCCTGCTCTTTACAAACAGTTTCAATGCATGGCTTCACAGATGGAGTTGTGACTAACAATCCATCTGGCATATCAGGTTAATTATTATGGCTGTGGGTCAAACGATGAATGGCTGCTCTATGAAATACCACTGTGTGTACTTTATAGTGTCACTTTGGAATGTCCACAGCCTTGACCGACTCCAACCAACGGTGACTGTTGGATCAGTCTGCGCCATCAGTCGGTGTTAGTTGGCATTAGTCGGTTGGAGTTTTTAGAGTTTGACATGCCCAGTCGTGTTGGGGCGGAGTTGTGGAACGTCTGCACAGTTTTGCAACAAACCGCAATATGAGTGTGTTCTCCTTAGTGATGGGCACGATTACTTGAATATTTATATATTTAAAATTATGTTAGCATTCAAATACTTATTTCGAATACTTATAACTGTAGTTAAAATAAAAACAAAACTTTTTTTTAATTAATTTAAAATTTTACTCAATTTTAATTGAGTTTTGACGTTTGAAGTTGTTCAGTCATTAATAAACAAAATGTAGGCTGTTCTCTTCTGAGTTCCGCTGCAGTCTATCTTTTGGCACTGTAACTGAAAATGGCAAGCAAAGCAAAGTGTGGAAGTATTTCAATCAGGTTGATAACCAAATTAACGGTCAATGTAAAATATGCAATGTGAAACTAATTACATAATGGAACGACAGCATTAAGCATTTAATAAAAAAAATGAGAGTATTCAAATATTCTGGAAAAAAGGGATATTATTTGATTAGTGGAATCATTTCAAATGCCCATCCCTAGTTCTTCTGACAACTTGCCGTGTACAATGTTGGCGCACACGATGTTCATTGAAGGTGTCTAGGAGGCTATATAACATTATTAATTTCACTTCACCATAGTTTCGGGAGGTAGGAACGCGAATAAAGCAAAGGCGTGGTACAACCCAACTCGCCATAAGCGGCAAGCTGTTTTCCAACCGTGACAGTAGCCTTCCATATTGTCTGGACTTGTTTGCAATCGAGAGGTTATTCCTAGTTTTTCATGTGGCATTATCCAAGGTCTGAGTGGTCCTGTCAGTTACAGTTAGGGCAATTTGGACAGGCAGTTGGTTTGCTAAACATTCTAAAGACTGCTAACTTTATGTTTGTCAGTTGGGCACAGTGTATGGAGGACCAGGACTGCCATAATAAAAAATAAATAAATAAATATATAAAAGTATAAATAATTAAATAAATATAAAAATAATTGAAAAAATAATTACATTTTTGTATTAAAAAAGGCTATTTCTGTATTTTACACATATTTATTTATTTATTTGTGCATTTCTACATTTATTTATTTAATTATTTTAAATACATTTATTTATTCTTAAATTTATTTATACATTATTTTATGTATTTATTTATTTATTTCCATATTTCAACATTTATTTATTTATTTATTTTTACATAGATTTATTTATTCTTACATTTATTTATTTATACATTACTTTATGTATTTATTTATTTATTTACACATTTATTTATTTATTTATTTATTTATTTATTTATTTATTTCCGTATTTCAAAATTTATTTATTTATTTATTTCCGTATTTACACATTTCCTTGTTTTATTTATTTCTGTATTTCCATGGATGTAAATGTTAAGAAGGTAGGCGTCCTACCTCAGGCCACAGCCGGATTGGTTATAGGGGTGTGTTTGGAGCTACTACTACCGCCCCTAGCCTAGGTTACGTAAAACGAAGAAGAAGCTATATACCTATGTCAGCGCCGCTACTAGTTAAACTACGTTTAGTAGTAGTAGCGCGGCCG